>OZ026612.1:97814696-97972472 GCA_964020975.1 Hermodice carunculata | reverse complement strand
GACAAATTTTGGGCTGAGAGCAAAAATAAAGAGAGAGAGAGAGAGAGAATGAGAGAGCAAAGAAAGAAAGAGAGAAAGAAAGAAAGAAAGAAAGAAGAAAGAAAGAAAGAAAGAAAGAAAAAGAAGAAAGAAAGAAAAAGGAAAAAGAAAAAAAGGATAGATAGATAGATAGATAGATAGATAGATAGATAGATAGATAGATAGATAGATAGATAGATAGATAGATAGATAGATAGATAGATAGATAGATAGATACACAGACAGAAAAAAGATTTTTTGAAAACAAAATATCTGGGTTCGCACACAGGATAATTATACTGGAGAAATGCTTCTGAAAATTAAAATTTTTCAAGTGTGCTTAATTGCATAAATTAAATTAAAAACTTTTATTTTAACATCATTGGATGCACCTAGAGTATATCCCAATGAATTGAAGTGGATTGACACTTGTATGTATAATAGATGTATCTTTGAAAATATTCAATATTCATCTTTTTAAGTGTCTCCAGTTCAGTTCGCATTCTAATTTAATTTAAATGTGCCCACAGTGCAAACCTATGAAGAAATGATAGACTAACATTTTTATCCATTATACATTTGACAATATTCAATAGACACATATACATTTATGTTTTCCTGTCATTAAATTTGCAAACAGCACAAATCCACATAATGGTATGCAAACTAGAAGTGCACTTATTTCCAACTTAAAAAATCTTGAATACTGTCAAAAATATAATAGATAGAGGTGTCATTCCAGCTGGTACTGGTACAGTTATGAGTTTGGTGTACACGGATATGAAGGATATATACAAAACATGGGCATCTGAAAATGTGTTAATCAGACATTTCACATTTTAAAACTTGAATTACATCAAAAGTAACTAGACAAAATAATTGCTTTACAGCAAATCTGTCTGGGTGCCTTCAAAATGAGAACTGTTTGAAATGCTACACTTTGCCATCATTTAACATTATTTAAATTTTGTGTTTAAGCCTAATTTGCATAAATTAAAGTTTTACATTTTTGGATCTTGGTTCATTGGCTGTGGCCATGTCACAAACTTGTAAAGTGATGTTGTAAGCATGACACTACTATCTAAAGTAGTTTTAAAGTTACCCAACATTTCAATTTTGTATTTGCCTTACTTGTGTAAAATAAAAGCCTGCAACTTTGGGTTATGGTTCATTGGATGGGGCTGCTTCACATACCTACAATTGAAGTTGGAATGGCATCTCCATGCATAAATGCTTTTGAAGTTATTTAAGATTTAATTTCATGTATTCATCTTATTTGCATAAATCAAAATTGTATAATTTTGGATCATGGTTCACTGGAAGCAGCTATGTTTCAAACCAATAAATTGAATTTGGAATGGCAACTCTATTATAATAGCTTTGAAGCTATTCACGATTTAAATTTTGCATATTCACCTAATTTGCATTAATTAAGATCCTACAATTTTGGTTCATTGGTTCATTGGATGCGGCTTTGCCACAATCCTATTTATCTCTATCTATAATAGTTTTGGAGATATTCAACTTTTAAATTTTTTAATGCCCTGAATTTGCATAATTCAATATTCTACAAGTTTCATTTATTGCCATCATATTGACAGGTGTCACTCGCATTTGCCACATCGAAATTTTATGTCTATCTGCAATAGTTTGGAAGATATGGAGCTTTGAAAACTTTAATTGCCCTGAATTTGCATAATTCTAAGCTTCATGAGTATTCCAAAGCAGGTGCATAATATCACCAGTATGTCAGTCACAGGGCAAGTTTGGAACAATAGTGTCCAAAAAAATTGGGAGAGAGAGAGAGAGAGAGAGAGAGAGAGAGAGAGAGAGAGAGGAGAGAGAGAGAGAGAGAGAGAGAGAGAGAGAGAGAGAGAGAGAGAGAGAGAGAGAGAGAGAGAGAGAGAGAGAGAGAGAGAGAGAGAGAGAGAGAGAGAATGTCTGTTCAGACACTCAATTGCAAAGTTTACTTATACAGAGAAACCAAACCTGTCTACAGTGGGCACCTTTGAAACCACAGAAAAGTGCCCACTCCTGAGAGGTTCAGCCCTTCTGGGCAATATGGAAGAGCATACGTGCATGTACATGTACATTATTCATACATGCAAATATACATGTACAATGTATACATATTACAATTCATGGGGATGTGTATACATTGCCATACAATGCTGTCTTTGTTCCTTTCTTTACATAAACAGATTTCAGCAGAACCTGTCATAATTTTACATGTATATGTACCTGTTAAACTGAGACAAGCACTTTTCTGCTCCAGTATTCCTTGTCTTGGCTGTGAGAACAGGCTTTATCTCATTGGTTACAAGAAAACAAATACATGAAAGTGTCCACTGAAATGACACAAATCAACACACTGTTTCATAATTTCACCAAGTTGTGAAAACAGTCATTGAGGACAGGAAGACCATACTTTGACAGGTGTAGCCGACTCAGCACTGTATGTAGTCTATTTTAGTACAGGGTACATGTGGCAGGCCTATTCTGCCCAGAAGTCCAGCGCCTGTGTTCCCCTTGGGATTGAATACCACAGCAGACTCATGATACCCTTAGGCAAAACAGACCAGCTAGGACACCAGTCTCAGTCACGGTACACTGACAGCCCTGTCCAGCAATAGTGGGACTTATAGCCTGCCTGGTACATATAGCAGCATAGAGCACATCCACTCTTGTATGAACAGAAAGAGAGTATCTGTATTTTATCAAGAACCTCATTACACAGTTGTTGGGAACACCCCCCCCCCACTACTACAAGACCCAAACCTTCCAAACCATACACCTAGCATACATGGATTAAAGACTGCCTATAAGACAGATTCAAGCTTATCTATTACGAATGTAAAAAGGCTGCCAAGCACCATGGAGGTCTGTGCAGCTTGCAACAAGCAGTAGCAGGGATGTGACTTGACTTGTGGAAAATTTCAGTGAATTAGCATGCATTAAAATTTCCCAACTTTTGTTTGCATGCTGTTGGATTTGCCAGATGTCTCAAACCTACACGTGTAATTTAGAACTTTGTGTCTATCCATAACCTTTTTAGAAATATAGAGCTTTTAAAAATTAACTGCCCCTAGTTAATCATTAATTGCAAATGCATAATTTTAAACATTATGACTATTGCAACCAATATGCACAACTTCACTAGTAGGTCAGTAGACATTGCAAGTTTGGTGGTTTCTAAACAAAAATGTCCCAGAAAAAGTCTGGACAAATTTGTCGTAAAGAAAGAAAGAATCCTTGGAAAAACAAAATGTCTGGGTTCGCATCAAAACATAAAGATACCAAATTCCCTGAACGTCGTATATTGACACAGAACATCCACCGTTTCTACATATTTGACGGAACTTGCTGCCTCCCTCTCCGTTGTTTGCGCAGGGCAACTATGCAGCGACAGATCGCCGAGTCCGAGGGCTGTCCCACATATCCCCTGGAGAAGGTGTACATGGGCTGCGACAACCCTTTTTTCTTTTAGCACAAAACACTCATCCTTTTTTTCTGAGAATCAAATATAAATTGACACTACTGGTCCAGCTCTTATCAGGATAACTTTGAAGTTGCTACCTGGACGGCGTTTGAATGTCTTTTGAACACACTACTCACTCCCTGGTCTGCAAGGCTGCTTCCCAGGGAACAGCTATTTGGATTGATAAATTAAATTTTTAAACAATGAAAAAGAAAAAAAAACACAACTTTTTCAATGTTTTTAAACACTTATCTGTTACTCACTTTTACAGGGTGGCTGGCAAAGAATATGCTTATTTGTTATTTGTAAACGGATCACGCACAGCTTTTAGTTATATGTCTATCACAGATTTCCCATAGTCCACGTTTATGCATTGTACACAGCAAAACGTGCATATGGACATGAAACAGAGTATACCAGGGCCCTAAGCTTTGAAGCTTTTGAACATGGATCACTTGTATTGACTGGAGCGCGTGGTCCATTTAATTTGTATTACTTGATCATTTTTATAAAAACTGTCTGGACACAGCATAGAGTGATCCCATCCCACTAGTGCCTTCCTTTTTTTCCTATCAAAGCGCTTCCTCTTCATCGTTTTTAGACCATAACCTACATTACCAGCCAATAAGGAGCCTGATCCACTCTATTAAGACCCGGGCTTAATTTGTGAAGAGAAGTAATGCTCTCATAGCGAGGACCAGTGAAAAGAAAGTAAACACCCATTTTACCACTTTTTAATTGATGTGTGGTTCAATATTCGGAATATTAAGGTGTTTTATTTAAGTCCACATTGGTTGGCTGATAATGCGGGCCTAAGCCAGAAAGATTCAACTGAGACATTTTCCCATTCCTCCAGGTTCTTGCGAACACGCATATGGCTAGTAATTCATGGTTTTATATTGTATGTCCTTGTAAGGACTAAGGTAATATCGAACACTACATAAATGTTACGAGCATATAGCTACACTAACACTTCCGCAAAAATATGCTTTTCACCTAAAACTTAAACACTTGGCCCATCCATATCATGACTAATACACTGGGACATGATCACCCGCCAAGAATCACGAGGGTGGTGACAGTCCTTTGCTAAGCTTAGCCTTGCATGAACAAAGTGATCATTGCCAGCATAATTGATACTTTAGGACTTAAATGTGCGTACGATGAAATGACATTATCCTTGGTATTTTTGGGCATAAATATTGCATTAAACTTGAGACCACCGGATATGCAGGGGTATATGATGGGGATGTACAATGGGTGATTCAAGTTGCCCTGTGTCCCTGAATGTCACTTGTATGCAGTCATACTTTATGCAGTCATACTTCATGGAGAACCATCATGAAGTAGAATATGCAGGTCCTAGCTTACATACTTCTCGAGTTATAATCAAGAAACAAAATCCAATATTTCAAACGACCTTAAAATAAGTCATGGTCTTCATAATTCAACTAGAACAGACTGATTTTCCAACAGAAAATCAAATGTCTCCCGGTGGAAACACTTACGTCTCTGAATAAGCTACAGGTGATAACAAATTACAAATGACAAAGTTTGCTTGAAAATTACAATCCTATTTTAACTCTCCACCTAGATACATTACTCTAGCAATTGTCATAAAGTTCTTCAAGACTTATTGCGGAGAAAACCAATTTCACATAAATGACCCTGTGACCTTGAAAAATTAGGTCAAGATCATCCCAAATACAATCCCAACCTAGGTCTTGCCAAGATACATAATCCTACCAACTTTCATCAAATTCCATCAAGTTCTTCAAGACTTATTGCACGGAAACCAATTTCACATAAGTGACCCTGTGACCTTGAAAATTCCCTCAAGGTCATCTAAATACAATCCTAACCTAGGTCTTGCCTAGATACATAATCCTACCAAGTTTCATCAAATTCCATCAAGTTCTTCAAGACTTATTGCATGGAAACCAATTTCACATAAGTGACCCTGTGACTTTGAAAATTACGTCAAGGTCACCTAAATACAATACCAACCTAGGTCCTGCCTAGATACATAAATCCTACCAAGTTTCATCAAATTCCATCAAGTTCTTCAAGACTTATCGAACGGAAACCAATTTCACATAAGTGACCCTGTGACCTTGAAAATTAGGTCAAGGTCACCCAAATACAATCCCAACCTAGGTCTTGCCTAGATACATAATCCCTACCAGTTTCATCAAATTCTGTCAAGTCTTTCAAGACTTATCGCACGGAAACCAAGTGTTGAAGAACCTGAACAACAACAACAACAACAACAACAACAACAAGCGGAAGAAACGGGCACTAAAACAATATGTCCCCCGGCTTCCACCAGGAGACATAATTACAACCTAGCCCGTGAAGAGGGCCGTTATTTGTTTCAACGTCAAATTTTAGTTCAAATACTTCCCGCAGTTATTACATACCTAGTTTATGTCGGCTATGTGCTGCCTCACCCCTGGTCACTATAGAGGATCACCATCATGTTCAACATCAGAGTCTAAGCTAACATAGTGCTGGAGTTACCATCCTGATTCCAAATTCTCTTTCTTTCTTTCTTTCTTTCTTTCTTTCTTTCTTTCTTTCTTTCTTTCTTTCTTTCTTTCTTTCTTTCTTTCTTTCTTTCTTTCTTTCTTTCTTCTTTCTTTCTTTCTTCTTCTTTCTTTCTTTCTTTCTTTCTTTCTTTCTTTCTTTCTTTCTTTCTTTCTTTCTTTCTTTCTTTCTTTCTTCTTCTTTCTTTCTTTCTTTCTTTCTTTCTTTTTCTTTCTTTTCTTTCTTTCTTTCTTTCTTTCTTCTTTCTTTCCTGTCTGTCTTCTGTCTTTCTTCCTTTCTTTCTTTCTTTCTTTCTTTCTTTCTTTCTTTCTCTTTCTCTCTCTCTCTCTCTATATATACATATATATATATATATATATATATATATATATATATATATATATATATATTTATTTTTGATTACCCATATGT
Organism: Hermodice carunculata; assembly: GCA_964020975.1. NCBI lineage: Eukaryota > Metazoa > Annelida > Polychaeta > Eunicida > Amphinomidae > Hermodice > Hermodice carunculata. Next base: position 97,966,018 of record OZ026612.1, on the reverse strand, counting down.
AATCCTAACTTAGCAAATACTAACGGCAGTTATAATATATGTATGGCCATAAAGTCCAATTTTAAAGCCCAATAGCTAAAAAAATTTATTGAATGATCAGCTGTGGCAAAGACTCATCCAAGGTACATCCCCATCAAGATTTAAGGGAATCCTGTGAATGATTTTTGGAAAACCACAAGCACACTGATTCACACAAATATGCCCAAATGATGCTAACATGATCAAGTACTCTTACTGAACATTAAAAATGTTTAAATCCTTAAACATGACCAGGAAATAACAGCAGTATCATCTGATGAACAATTCTATGGAGACTGAATCAAGTTACAGCCTTATATTAACTTTAAACAGGCCCTCTACTTCCAATGCCATCAGAACTTCGAAGGCAACCAGTGGTTCGGAGAAGTCAAATAAAATAAGCAAGTGAGTAAGTATGTAAGTTGGTCACTAAATATGACTGCAAACCCTGTGAACAATAGAGATCTATTATATCGCTTTGAACTTAATTCATTATCTTAAAATCAGTGCACCGATGTTGTTTACAAACTGCTATTCTACGTGTACCCAGAAATGGTCCTATGCAACTTCAAAGTATGGACCAATTCAAGCAACTTTGGTTGACAAATATCCAAGGAACAATCCTACTAAAAAGTATCATGAAAGCGTCAAAGAAATAAAAAAAAAATCTAATCCTTGACAGACGAGCAAAAGGCCATATGCTTATAAGCTTTAAGCTCAACTGAGTAACAAATCAGCTGAGCTGAAAATAAAGTCATTTATCAAAGTTTAAAATTGGATTTACATACTCAAGAAACTACCCCCACAACTGATCCGTACATTTGAAATATGGTGAAACACCGGCTTGGTACAGAAGTGGACTGAGTAAATATGACCTTACACTGCACTGGTCGATGACCATGTAGGTATAATAATAATAATACTTTATTTAAAGTATTTCAAGTCGTGGTCCACGCGCACCTGCTGTCAAGTGGTTAATGGCCTGGTTGCCTCGTATGCCCGTAAGCTGCTGCGCGTTTCTGTGTCCAGCTGTTTCCATGATAGACAGATTTCAACACATCATTGTTCATGACTTGGCCAAGTTTGCCAGAATTATAAGCGTCAGACTATAACCGATGTATCTAAACTTAAGTGACAAAAAAACCACCTCCGGGCAAAACGCATCTACAGGCCAGACAGATCACTTGCTCTGTCAAATGCTTCTTGTCACGATGTATGTGGTGATAGTGTAAAGTCGTCACGCCTGAGTGACTCATCGTGTCTGGTCATTGCTTTGTTGTGGTCTTTGCACCAACTGAGCATTTACTCAACTGGGAAGTCGAAGGAGAAAAAAGAAGTTCAAGTATCCCTAAGTCACATTCTGTAACATGTGCAGTCCAGAGCTGTTTGAAGTCCCTAAACAGAGGAAGTCTGGGTAAACATTATTATTCAACCCCATACCCTTTTTATGCAGCTCACATGTGTCACTACCGATGTCAATCATTTTTGGCGGTATGTACACACTGTCCACCCACGTGAATCAACAGAATAGGCCATGTATGTAAACAACTGACTATTACCCGAGCAAAACATGGGCAACAGGGCCCAATCAGCAGAACCTTATAACCCCGAAAAAATGGCCAGATTACGGTCATTAACAATCATACCACTGCTACAGCGCAGTGGTGAATTGGACTTGTGTCTGCCAGACAGTGATACAATCGAACATTGTGGCATATGCAGACATAGAAAAATAAAGTTGAAACATGGGTCAAGGTTGGCTCAACAGTGGCCTAGTTCTCCTTTTTTCTTAATCATTTCGCATATAGTTTTATAACAGTGACCGTTCTGTCGGTGTTAATAATTTGAAGTCACAGGCAGCGACCCAAATGAGCGCCCTCCGACTCCGTTGTGTCGCGCTGCGTCACATCAGTTTTCCCAGCCTAGTAACAAAGGGGTTATTGTTTTGGCTCCCAGCTGCTGATGGCGCTATGTAAAAATTGAAGATTGTCATACTTACCACCTAATGCCTCCCAAATGTCATGCCAAGTCAGTGTGTCATATGATCGCCAAAACAACTAGAACTCTCGTCAGTTTCCGCCACCACAAATGCTGCACAGAAGGACGTCAACAGACTTGATGTTTCGTTCTGTCACACGCAAGCCGGCTCCAGCGTGGCGCCGTCTGGTGAAAACTGAGCTAACATTGTTATGTCTGGGTGCCAACCCTGACATATTGTCTTTCTTTCTTCTTTCTTTCTTTCTTTCTTTCTTTCTTTCTTTCTTTCTTTCTTTCTTTCTTTCTTTCTTTCTTTCTTTCTTTCTTTCTTTCTTTCTTTCTTTCTTTCTTTCTTTCTTTCTTTCTTTCCATGGCACCCAAATTTGTCTGGAGTTTTCTCTCAGACACTTTTATTCCCAAAACCACCAAACTTGCCGTGGTGACTGACCCACCAATTAAATTTTGCCAGTTGGTTTGGAATAGTCATGATGATTAAAATTATGCAAATGAGGGAAATTAAAATTTTAAAAGCTCTATATCTTCAAAAATATCATAGATAGACACAAAATTTTAAATTACACATATAGGTTTGAGACAACTGGCAAATCCCATAGCATGCTAACAAAAGTTGGGGACTTTTACTGTATGCTAAATTCACCAAATTCTCCACAATCCATACATGCAGGCCTTCAACTGCTTGTTGACCTATTGCTTGACCTCCATGGTGCTTGGCAACCATTTTGCATTCATAATTAATTAGCTTAAACCTGTCCCATAGGCAGCCTTCTATCCACGTATGCTAGGTGTATGGTGTGCAAGGCTTGGGTCTTGTAGCAAATGGGGGGGGGGGGGGAGCTCCCAACTACTGTGTAATGAGGCTCTCAATAAAATACAGAGAATCTCTTTCCTGTGACGCAAGAACAAATCTGCCGCATGCTGCCATATGTACCAGGCAGGCTATAGTTTCCACTAGTGCTGCCAAGAGCTGTCAGTGCACCAAAACTGAGACTGGTATCCTAGCTGGCCTGTTTTTGCCTGAGGCTATGCCAGTCTGCTGAGCTTACCAGTCCCAAGCGGTAACACAGACTTTGGACTTCTAGGCAGAATAAGCCTGAGTATACCCTCTGTTAAAAATAGGCTATGATGGTCTTCCTGTCCTCGGTGATTGATTTCACAACTTTGTAAATTTTGAAACACTGTGTGTATTTGTGTCATTTCAGTGGACACTTTCATGTCTTTTTTCTTTTTTTTTTGTAACCAGTAATATGAGGCCTGTTCTTCATAGCAAATACTGAAACAGCATAGTGCTTGTCTCGTTTCACAGGTACATGAACATGTAGTTTCGTGACCGCTTTCATTGAAATTTGTTTATGTAATAAAGGAAAAAAAGACAGTTTTGTATTGAATGTTTTCACCTCCCCTTGAATTACAATATGTATACACTGTACATGCATATGTGCATGCATGAAAAATTACATGTACATGCACACATACTCATCCATACTGCCCAGAAGGGCTGACCCTCTCAGGAGTGGCCACTTTTCTCTGGTCCCAAGGTGCCCACTGAAAGAAGTTTCACTGTATAAGTAAATACTGGAATTGTGAATTTCTTCCTTTATTTCTTCTTTCTTTCTTTCTTTCTTTCTTTCTTTCTTTCTTTCTGTCTTTCTGTCTTTCTTTCTTTCTTTCCTTCTTTCTTTTTTCTTTCTTTCTTTCTTTCTTCCTTTCTTTAATTTCTTTCTTTTTTTCTTTTTCTTTCTTTTCCTTCTTCTTCACGACCAAGTTGGCATGGAGATTTTCTCAACCACAGTTTTTTTCGAAAACCACCAAACTTGCTATGGTGACTGACCTAACCAGTGAAATTGTGCATCTCATTTGGAATAGTCGTGATGTTTAAAAGTTTGCAAATTAGGGGCAATTAAAAGTTTAAAAGCTCCATATCTTCCAAACTATTGCAGATACTCGATATTTTAATGAGCATATATAGGTTTGTGACACCTGCCAATATAATGGACAGTATTAGATGTAGAATTTCAAATTATGCTTATAAGGGACTATGAAAAATTTCAAAGTGGAATATCTCCAAAACTATTATACATGGACATACCTTTCCAGCTTCAGTTTATAGGTTTATGCACAGCTGCATCCAATGAACCATGACCTAAAGTTGCAGGATTTAAATTTATGCAAATTAGATTAACATGCAAAATGTAAATTTTGAATAGTTTCACAACTATCATAGAGTTACCATTCCTACTTCAATTTATGGGTTTGTAGCAAAGCCCTATAAATCAAAGTTGTAGGCTTTCAATTTATGCAAATTAGACAAATACACAAAATTAAAATGTTGATAGCTTCAGAACTATTATAGATAGAAGTTTCATTTAAACTTCATTTTATAAATTTGTGACATGGCCACATCCAATGAACCAAGAACCAAAGTTGTAGCATTTTACTTTATAAGAATCAGGCTTACATACGAAGTTGAGATTATGTTGAACAATGGCAAAGTGTAGCATTTCAAACTGTTCTCATTTTGAAGGCACCCAGGCAGATTTTTTGTGAAGCAAATCTTCTTTTCTAGTGCTACATCATTTTGTGGCGGGTCCCAACATGGTTTACAACACTATTAACATATGATTAATTCGTTTTAAAACAAGATTTATTTCAAAGAGAGCACGAATCATTATTTGCAGTTGTTTCGTGGGATCTTATTTATTTATTTATTTATTTATTTATTCATTTATTTATTTATTTATTTATTTATTCATTTATTTATTTATTTATTCAATCATTCATTCATTCATTTATTTATTTATTCATTCATTCAGTCAGTCATTCACTCATTCATTTATTTATTTATTTGTTTATTTAATTATTCATTCATTCATTCATCTTTTTATTCATTTTATTTATTTATTGATTGATTTGCTTGCTTGCATGCTTGCTTATTTGTTTGAATGGTTGGTTTGTCGGTTGGCTGGTATGTTTGTATATATTTATTTACCAGGGTTGCCAGCTCAGTGCCAAAGCCATGATCTTATTGCCGAATCACTGATCTCCCATGATGCTTTTGATGATACAATGGAGGAGATACAGGAAGAGATGATACAAAAAACTAGTAAATCAGTCTGAGTGCCAAGAAAACTTTTAAAACTTGTTAATTCAGTATGGCACACAAACATACTGTTTTCCCAGACATTCTTTATTTGGTTTCTTTCTTTTATCTTTCTTTACCAGCAAATTTTCCACTCTTTTTCTCGGAGACTATTATAGCCAGAAACTCCAAACTTGGCACAATTATACTTCTGTTGATGAAATTTTGCCTTTTCATAATGACAGGTCATGATTTTCAAACTTATGGAAATGAAGGCTAATTTAAATTTTAAACCTCTTAATATCTTATATATAGTAGATGTGATTCAGAGTGTATAGGAGTTCGATCATAGCAAGGCAAAGGTCAAAGGTCAATTTTAGGTCAAAATGTCATTTTAAAGGTCAAAGTTCACTTCAAGTAGAGGTCATTTCAAGGTCAAAAGCCTAAAGGTCAAAGATCATGTCAAGGTCAAAGGCCAATTTAGGGTCAAAATGTAATTTTAAAGGTCAAAGTTCACTTCAGGTAGAGGTCATTTAAGGTCAAAGGTCAAAGGTCAAGGTCATTTGGACCTTTCAAATTTTCGTCCCGCCAAAATTAGTTCAGTTTTTATCCAACTTTCATCATTATGGGTTCAATTTGTAGCTATTGTAAAACCGCAAATTTTGGTTATTTACATGTGACCTTTTAAGCTTAAAGATCAAAGTCATTTGGACCTTTAAAATTTTCTTCTAGTCACAACTCGGTCAGTTTGTATCCAATTTTGATCATGTTAGGCTGAAATAGTAGCCATTGTAACACTGCACATTTTTTGTAATTTACATGTTACCTCTAAAGATCAAATGTCAATGTCTTTTTGGAATTCGAATTTTTTTGGTAGCTTTAACTTGGTCAATTTTTGTCCTATTTTGATCACGTTGGGTTCAAATTGTAGCTATGGTAACACTGCACATTTCTGTAATTTACATGTAACCCCTAAAGGTCAACAATCAAGGTCATTTGGACCTGAAATTTTCATCTAGTCATAACTCAGCCAATTTCCATCCAATTCTAATCATGTTGGACTCAAATGGTAAGTATTGCAACCCTGCCTATTTTTCAAATTAACATGTGACCTGTAAAGGTCAGAGGTCAAGGTCATTTGGCCCTTTAAAAGTTTTTACTGGCCATAACTTGGTCAATTCCTATCTGATTTGATTTATCGTAGGCTTTAATTGTAGATATTGTAACACTTCACATTTTTGCACTTTACATGTGACCTCTAAAGGTCAAGAGTCAAGGTCATTTTGGAATTTGGATCTTCGTCTAGCCATAATTGGTCAATTTTCATCCAATTTCAGTCATGTCAGGCTTAAATTGTAGATATTGCAACACTGCACATTTTGGTAAGTTATATGTGACCTCTGAAGGTCAGGGGTTAAGGCCCTTTGGACTTTCCAATTTTCATCTGGCCAGAAGCTTAATGGAATGTGAAGTACCATAGGACAAAAGTTGTAACATTACGAATTAACAACCTTTGAAGGCACACAGACAGATTTGCTTGAAGCAAATCATCTTTTCTAGTTTAACTTCAGCAACAATATTTTTTTTTCATGCGGCTTAGTCACAAAATCAAAAGTTAAAGGTGGAGAGGCACTTCAAATTATTACTTTTCTGAAGGTATTCAAGAGTTAGATTTTGTGTAATTGCCCAATTTGAATAAATTAAACTGCTACCACTTTGATTTTTGGTTAATCGGATGCAGCTCTCCCACAAATCTATCAATTGAAGATTGAATGACACCTCAGTCTTAAATAGATTTGCAGTTTTTTAAGATTTTAATCTATTTTGAATTCACTTTATTTGCATCAGTTATAACCTTATAACTGTAATTTATGTTTTATTGGATGGGCTAATGTCACAAACTTATCAATTGAAGTTGGACCGCCACCTGTATCTGCAATATTTTCGAAAGTCTTCCAAATCTAAATTTTGTGTTTTCACCTACTTTGGATAAATTATAAATCAAAGTGCTGCAACTTTGGTTCACGTTTTATTAAATGGGGCTATGTAACAAACCTACCAATTGAAGTTGGAATGACACTTCTATCGATAATAGTCTGGAAGTTATTGGAAAAGTTAATTTTTTGTATTCACCTTATTTGCATCAATAAAAATGCTACAACTTTGCTTCATGATTCACTAGATGCGGCTATGCCACAAATCTATAAATTGAAGTAGGATTGCGACCTGTTTTCATAACAGTTTTGGAGATACTCAGCTTCTAAATGTTTCAAATGCTCCTTATTAGCAAAATTTAAAATGCCACCGATTTTTGTTCACAGTCTATTAGATACATTATATTTTGAATCTGTCTGTAACGGGTTGGAAAATATGGAGCTTGTCAAATTTTAATTGCCCCTAAGTTGCATAATTTTTAATATCATGACTGTTCCAAACAATATGCACATTCGCTACTGGGTCTATCGCCATGGCATGTTTGGTACTGTTCAGAACAACAGTGTCAGAAAAAATGACCACAAAATTCGCACGTAAATAAAAAATAATAATAATAAAATGAATAAATAAATAAATAAATAAATAAATAAATAAATAAATAAATAAATAAATAAATGAATGAATGAATGAATGAATGAATGAATGAATGAATGAATAACTAAATAAATAACTAAATAAATAAATAAAGTATTTGAGGAAAAGCAAGAAGTCCTTTTCACTCAGAGACTGAATAAAATAAAAGGAATAAATAAATAAATGAGTGTATAAATAAATAAAATAAAGAAAGAAAAAAGACAATAGATTTGAGGAAAAACAAGAAGTCTGTGATCACAAACAGACTTAAATATATAGATAATTAACATCATAAATACAACAAGGCAAATGAGTGATTAAACGATACTCAAAAGGGATTCGTATAAGGCTTAGTCCTCTTTCCCAACTGTTTCGATTATGACTGGTTAATGCATTTCTTGTAATTTTGTTAAATAAAAATATGTTTCAGCCAACGAAATAAAGTTAGAAAAATACTTATAATTATATAGATAAAAAGAAGAATGTTTGTAGATAATTGTACTACAACAAAGTTTTTTGAATATTTAAAAATTAAATCACAATATCATTAACAATATCTCTAAATCCTTCAGCGATATCCTTTAGGGTGTATGATTTAGCAATATCGCTAAATTACATATTTAGTGATAACCTCCCATATCACTAAATGCATCTAACTGGGCTCTATTTCTGAATAATTTAGTGACATCACTAGATGATTTAGTGATATCGTTGAATGATTTAGAGATATGCTTAATTGTTTAGTGATAACCCTTAATGTGTATTATTTAGCGATATTTCCTAATTATTTAGTGATATCGATGAATGATTTAATGATAATGTTAAATGATCTGGTCACTTTGCTAAATCATTTGGTGATCATATTTTTTATGTCGCTAAATCATTTAATTATGTCGCTAAATGTACTCCCGCTTCCTGTCCTATTGTTTCCTTAATTATTTTAAAGGTATCTCTAACTGATTATCGCCAAATATATAGATATAGAGATGTCGCTAAACACTAAGATATAGCGATATCACTAAATGGTTAGACATATCGCTATATGTTAAGCGATACCACTAAACATCTAGCGATATCACTAAATATATAGAGATATCGATTAATCTTTAATGATATTCCTAAACATTCAACGATATCACTGAATGATATAGTGATATCGCCAAATAGGACTAAATGTCAAAACAGATTGCCATATATCTGAAAATTATTTAGAAATATCAGTAAACAAGGCCATTTAGCGATATTGCTAAATATTTTTGTGACATCACCAAATGTTTCGGATGTCATTCAGGTTACCATGATCTATTAACAAGTTAACCAACGGTTTCAACACTAATTCATTTTTGTTTGAGCAAGTAATTGAAATCAAAATTCGAAGGTTGTTTCATGCTGACCTGAGCTGTTTCATCATATGACCAGCTTTAGCGAGCACCATAATGTACAGTTCAATGATTATATCATTTATGGACACAGAGAAGAAGAGAACAGGAAGCGCTGTGGTAGATTATGAAACATGTATTTTGGACGTATATCTAACAGAATTTTATCTTGTAATAAACACTAACATGATTCTAAGGGAAATATGTGTTTGTGATTGTGAAATCAAACGTGCTTATGATGCATATTATATAACGTGTCGGTATGGTCGCCATGTTGAAATTGGGGTACTCGATCGCGATCGCAACTTGCAAACCTAACTATTTTGGTTTGATTTCTGTATAAGATAGCCTCAAAACTTTCTTCCCTAGGGTTTCAATATGTTTTTAATGTTGCAACAACCTTTGACTCCAGTTAATCTCTTATATACACTATGTTTTCCTTCTCTATTTCTGCGAAGCGGTCACTATCATTGGGGCCCTCCTTTGTAATAATGGCGACTTCCACACCCTGATTTGGTTAGCGCCCAAAAGCGGCAACTTTTGTACTAAGCGCTGATAGCGTCATCTGGCGTTTTGAAAAGGTTTTTTCAGATCCAATGCATGGAGACGTACACACAGAAACTGAATCTTCTTCAATTCACTTCATTTAACTGGATCAATCAGCTGCACAGTCATAGAAGATATTAATGGAAGTTCATGGTAGATCTATTATATTTTTTATGACAGAGTAATCTTCAGACTGTATGGCGTTTTTAATTTCTCTCACCACGTGTCACCATTTATTAGAGAGCTGAACAAATCTGTCAGTGCACATACTTCAGAAGATATTCAAGATTTGAAATTTCAAATGCCCTTGATTTGCAGAATTTAAATTTGTGCATAGTTCGTTACCAATTCATCAGATGCGCACTAGTCCATAACATAGAAGAAGAAGTTGAATGGCATCTCTATCTATTATTGAAGTTATTCAAAATTTAAATTTTTCAATGGTGTTATTTAGCATAATTTTAATTGCTACAACTTTTATTTCAAATTCATCAATGCTCAATAACTCTCTAGTAGACGTTGGAATGACATCTTTAGTATACTTTTGACGGTATTCAAGATTTAATATTTCAAATGCCCCTAATTTGCATATTTTAAACATCTTCAATCCTCTGCATAAAAAGGCAGAACTCCTTGTATGCAGGTACAACCATGCCAAGTTTGGAGTTTATATGTATAATAGCGTCAGGAAAAAGTGTCTTCAAAATTCACCGGTAAAAAACGGAAAAGAAAAAAGAAAAAAAAAAAGAACTTCAGGAAAAACAGAAAAGTGTGTGTTGATACACACACTTTAATTCAGACAACAGTAGGCAAAAAAGTTAGATAGGTGTTAGTGAAAAATGTTTATGGTATTGTCTGTGTGATTGTTTGACGTGAAGGCCGTGAAAAAATACAAACCAAGCGTTAAATGGGGGCAATGAACCTTCATTATGATGACCAGGGATGAATGCCTATTACTTATCAATTCCTACCTTCTTAGTTCATTCATATGTTTCCGGATGAGGGGGTCAGAAACACATTGTAATCACTCACCATCTGACATATTACAGTCATGTAGAGGATCTAGACCCCAGACCAGGTAGAAACAATTCATCCGTTCATTTTACGGTCCACGCCCCTATTTTCCAATTCTTAATTGACCTTACCTCTCATTTCTAGTTTTCGGATATCTTAGTAGTGTGCGTACGCCAGTAAGTCCAGCATAACAGAGTTCGAACTGTCTGTGACATATTTTACTAATCGTTGGAGATTGACTTACCCCAATAAGAATCCCTCTTGTACATTTGGTATAGGTATGAGAACAAGTATATTAGTTCTATACTTGATGAGTTTCGTTTACCTTCCCCTTTCCCTCCCTCCCTCCAAAGATGTAGGGGTAAAACTTGCCAAACTTTTCTGACAAAGTACAGCGATTAGAGCGGGGTAAAATTTTCGACGAAAATGCCTGAATAAATCCGCTTTTTATGCAGTTTTATGATCTGGATATGTCACCAGTATACTTCTTGATCTAAACACAGTCCGATAGTTGGATATCGGATGAGTATAATCCGTCTTTTTCGATATAATCTTGAAATACTATGTACTACTCGTGGTACAGAGTTTTGGACATCAGAAATTTTTAAAAAGGCAGATAGGTCTTAGGAAATAAAGAACAAGTGAACACATTGGTGCATATTGGGCAGTATGGTACACATCCCACAGCTATCACATTCATCGGTCACGTGGTGCAGCCTCTCAACACCATGCACCACACTAACCGGTATACGGATGGTCAATGAGAAGTTATGCTTCACGAGGTTCCGGACAACCGGGAAATTCGGACAATATACCATAGCTGGACGAATAGTTCTATTCTCGTGACCAAGTTCACCAGGAAGTTTAATGGAATATTCAATTTTATCATAAAATTTAAATCAGTTTTCTTGATCTTCGAGTTTGATGAAATCTTTAATTTCATGATAAATTTGTTTGCTTGATCTTCGATTCCTTAATCATAGGTCTATCGGAGTGTTAAAGTGCGTGATTCAGGGCTTGGTATTTTTATACCTGTTGCATGGGCTTTAGGACTAATTTCAAATGAACAGCATTTGCTCTCAACGTGAGTTAATACTTATGTCTGTGTGCTAACACAGATATTGTTTTTCCCAGAGTTCTTTCATTCCTTCCTTTTTTTCTTTCTTCTTTACTTCCAGATTTTGTTCACCAGTTTTTTCCAACACTATTACACTCAGAAACTTCAAACTTGACATGGGTATCGGTCTGTACATGAATTAGTGCTTTTTAGTAAAGAGGAGACAATATGTTGAAAATGATGCGAATTAGGAGCATTTGAAATTTTAAATGTTGAGTATCTCCAAAACTATTATAGGTGCAGGTAGCCAATCCAACTTCAATTTATAGGCTTATAACACTGCATATTTTTGTAATTAACATGTGACCTCTAAAGGTCAAAGGTCATTTGGACCTTTGAAATATTCACCCGGCCATAACTGTGCAATTTTCATTCAATTTTGACCACGTTGGACCCAAATTGTAGGTATTGCAACACTGCATATTTTTGTAATTTACATGTGATCTCTAAAAGTCAAAGGTCAAGGTTATTTGGCCCTTTGAAATGTTCATCTAGCCATAATGTGGTCAATCTTCATCAGATTTGGTTCATGTTGGGCTTAAATTTGAGATATTGTTTAACTGTACATTTTTGTATTTTACATGAGACTTTTAGAGGCCAAAGGTCAGGGTCATCTGGCCCTTCAAGATTTCATCTAGGAATAACTTCGTCACTTTTCATCCAATTTCAGTCATGGTGGGCTCAAACTGTGGTTATGGTAACACTGCACAATTTGTAATTTACATGTACGGTCTAAAGGTAAAATGCCAAAGGTCAAGGTCATTTGGACCTTTGAAATTTTCATCTAGCCATATTTACAACTTTTGAGAGCACACAGACTGCTCTGTCACAAATCTTCTTTTTCAGTTGATTTAATCTGTGGAATGACTAATGTATTTTCCAGATTTACCTCATAATAAACTTTCCCCTTCACTGCTATTTTCCCAATTGCCACTTCCAAACTCTCCCTGATCATTCAATCACACATACAATTTTTTACTAAGACTCTAGTATATGTATGTGTTTCAACAAGCCTCATCTCAATTTGATAAGGCATCTAATCAGAAAAAAATGATGGCTCAGATGTCTGCATATATTTGTGAAGGGAATATTTGGGAATATAACTGTTTGATGAAATATATGATTGTGCAGCGGTGAAAATATTGTTGAGTTTCGGAGGGCACAGATGGCAGATTGTTCAGCTGCTATGATAGCCAGAAGGTGCTTTTTGCCGTCAGTGTAAAATGTTTTGCTGATATTGCTTCAACAGACACTTGCTGTAGTAAGTTTCAGATACGTTATATTCTTGGAATCCCTATTTCTGCAAAATATTTAACTCTTTAAGTGCAAAACTTTGGACAGAGTCAACAGCTTTTCTCGGCGCGCATTGGGCGCATTGGGCCCAATGCCCACCGAAAAAAAGCTGTTGACCTGGGATATTTTCTCCGGAACTAGAGGCATGCGGTACTTGAATGAAAGGTCTTTTTAAGAGGAATACGAATCTGATATCCTAATAATAATTCAGACTAGTTTCACTTATGTAGATCGACTTTAGACGTGATTCGCACTGAAAGGGTTAACATCACATTCTTATACTTGGATAGTATGCCATAATTATGGTTAGGTTAACACAGGATGGATTATCTTTTCTGGGATAAACCTTTGAGACTTCAATTACGCTTATTAGAACATGAGTTTCAACCCAAGTACCCATCTGTAGTAAAGCATATTCAACTGAAATATATTTGGTATTACTACTGCTACATTAAGCAAAACATTAATATGCCTAGTATAAAATTGAAATAAGTACAAGCACTTTCAATTTCAGACGTACGTACGTATGCACCTCTCTGTTTCCACTTAAGTGGTTTTTTGTGTCTGAGCCTTCAACAAGAGAAAAAAACATGAACACAATAAGACCATCTGATATTTCTACCATTGGCATTTGCAACTACTTCGTCTTTGAATTACGTCAGACTCCCGGGGCAAAAGAAAAATGTATCATAAGTGTGTTGTCAGTTTAGCATTGTAGTGTGAGACCTAAGGCAAACAGGAAAAACTTTTAAATGCGTCATATTCTGGACACCAAAGGTAATCACAGAGTCCAGCAACCTGATGAATGAATCAGCATCACGCGGCAGCACGGCATATCTAGGTAACACAAAACCAAATTTGTGTAGGATATACCTATGACTGCCAGCGAGTGTCGCAACCTGCAGAAAAAACACTATCTGTAACAAATGGAACAGGTCACTTTTCCGAGCACGTTATATGCACAAGGATGAAGTTGGTGAAACAGTGCAGGGAAAAAGGAAGCTCCCTCGTTAGTTTCACATGGAGTGTAGGCGATATGATGTTCAGTGGGGAATATGGACCATAGATGTGGTGTTCTGAAATGTGGACGTGACAACCAAGTTCACATGGGAGCAATAACACCATAAAAAATTATCGCATAATTGGGATTTTGTTAAGATGGGTGTGAGAAGTATCTTGTTTTGAGGTACGTATGGCATCAATTCACCCCTTTCAAATACCCAGTCAGGCATTGCACTTTCTCAGCTCTCCCCGACAAGAGGGGTCGTTGCGGAGGTGGGCACTTCACGCCAGCCAGTTTCCGAATAGGCCACAGACCACAGTTATAAATCCTTCTATTTTTCATATTAGCATTTTTCAGTCTAAAAAATCAGCATTTTTGTATTTTAAAATTCTGTGAACGGCATTTAACAGATAAAAATGTCAGAAAAGCATGGATGGATTTTTGTCATATAATTCCCAGCTCGTTAATTTGTGATAATTGAAATACGAACAACACCTGGATGTCAGCTTTATACAGGTATATGAACTGTGCTCTTGCCAGGGTCACATCATTGTCCTTCCCCCAGCATAAAGTTCCCACCTGGCCTGGAAGACAGTGCACCTATATGACCACCAATGAAGCAACTCTGCAATGCAGTAAACCTGACGTAGCTACCTTTATTTAAACAGGAGCTACAGCATGCTGAAAACACAGTATTTTCACAATTACGGACTATCTCCGTCACAACTGTGGTCTTTAACCAGAACATTTTAGGATCAGTTATACCCACATACATATCAAACACGAACATTTGAAAAGGGACAGTGCTTAGCACCAATATTATAGCAAGTACTTTAATTTCAACTTTAAAAAAAAATTACCAAGTGAAATCAATGAAGTTTTCAAACGAAACCTTCTGTTATTTTAAGAGTGCATTTCTGTATGCACACCTACGGATATCGACTAATGCAAAATATTCATAGCTTTTCCCGGATATATAGCATGATCTTTGTAACCACTTCCTTTACGAAATAAAACTTGGAATTTGTTATTAATGCTCATGAAATGTACTCATACATTATTTATTTTCTATTTTATTCCTTCACGATTGTTTAGGTAAACTGTAACTCATGGTGTTTCCACTTGTAAGGCTTTTCAGGGTGGTTGCCCATGGCAAATGTCTAGTCAAACACACATGCCCCACACAAGGGTTTTCTCAAGGCAATGTAGGTGCGTATAGTGGCTCCACCTGTGGAGGAAATTGGTCAGTTTGAAGCCACCTTGTCAAGGTTTGCATGTTTCTTGGAACAAACTTTGGACTTTAATAGAGGAATCGTGGGCTAATTCAAAGTTGAATTACCAATCTTCATTCAAACATATTACAAACAAGCCGAAAGAAAGCGGGGGGGGGGGGGTTTCAAACCCGTTATATATTGTATTTTGGGTGGCCAAAAATACACTAAACGTTTCTACACTTGTCAGAGTGTGGTTTTAAGAACTTTCAGATATTTTCCTTTATCGTGTGAGAGCAATGGACAAGCTGGATGCAAGCAAAGCTAAGGTATTGTTGCTAAAGGTACATCTAAGCACATTCCTTGCTTGAACAATTATCCTATCCCATTGTTGTTGGGGTATATAGCTTGAAGGCTTTAGGATGTGGTTGTTAGGAAAACAATTTTATTTTTCTCGTTCGTGGAACGTTATGGTGCCAAATCTTGTTGTTTACTTCAGTATCCAGTTTTTATACGCACCTCCCTTCGCCTTATTCACGCAGGTGTTTTAATGGAAAAGACCCCAATTTATCAATGACGTGCAATAACTTCAAATTCATTTATACCTGAATCCAGAAATCAAACTCTATATTTTAATGTTTCAAACATTTGATTATCTCAGAATAAAAGCTGTGTCAACTGAATGCTCATCTGGTTTATGACTACACAGTAAAACAGAAATCGGCTTTTGTATTTTCAGAAAACATATTTCATATAGCACTTGATATAAAATTGGAGAGATCAAGATACAATAATGGAAAACATCACCAGCATTCATAACATCATCAGTGCTTTTAGACTTATCAGGGTATGTTTCAGGGCTGAATGTGAAACTGCCATTTTTGCGATGTAGCAATGTTAGCTGTACTTTAAAACATTGTTTATTATCCAAGGAATAAAATTGTGATATGGGACAAATACATGTGCCACACAAACATAGTTACCGTTACTTGCTCTTATGTCCTGACTAGTCAATACTGCTGCTGGCACAAACCTTCAAATTATGGGAATAATATACTGACTCGTGTGTTTTCGTTGAACTTTCTATCCCACTTTGTTTCCACGCTTTAACATAACAGAATAAATTTGTGCTTCAATGTTGGATGAACAACGTAGAATATCACTTTGCAAAATGTGTATATTTTCAAAGGACAAAAGTACCTGAACCTCACAAGTCATTTGTACATCATGCACTTGAATTAAATCCATGTCACATTCACACCAGGAACGTGGGCTTGAAATTGGTGTTAGTCGCTAAGAGATGGTGGCCTTTTGACTCTCTCTGTCTCCGTGAAGCCATTGATACGTAGATGGGGAACATTTATTACATATGTAATTTTATCCCATGCAAGTTACCACATTTTTCCATATTTTATGCCTCATGGTTCATAGTTTCATAGATTTGAAGTGTGTGTAAGTATTGCTTTTGGATGAGCCCTAGGTCATGTGATATCATTGTCATCGATCAGACTTGCAAATGGCGCTGATTAGTTGTTATAAGATAGTAGACTTTTTCAGGATATACGTCAAGTTGGCAGTGACTTTCACTAAGTACTGAATATTACTTTGGATTCAAATATAAAGTATGTGAAACTATTTATTTTCTGAAAGCTAACAAACTGGAGATGCTTTTCATTTCATGTTCATTATGTCGTGTTTGTAGCAATGTTTGTTTAATAATTACACAAGTCACCATCATAATTTACCATATATTTCGCTTCAACTTATTCAAATCTGAATATATTGACCTCAAATCTGCAGCAAACTTTAGGTGTTGAGTAAAAAAGAGCATGTCTCAGATTCTCAAGTTTTTGTTCCGTTTTGTCACCAGACCTGGCCAGAGATATCTTGCCTTTAATGTGTCATCTTTTCAACTTTGAACAGCTGCATATAAGGAACAACACAAAACTTTAAAAATGTGAGACATGCTTTCTGGATTCATATTGTGTTCTCTAGCTCACCACTAATTTGACATAAAAATCTATTAAATGTAGGAGTTGAAGCCAAATTTGTGTCAAAAGTGATAATCACTTTGTGTAAACATTTATAATTGCTTTGTAAATATTGTAGCTACTAAACACTGCCACAGTGCCATAGAATTATTTCTTATGTTGTATACTTTCCAAAAATGTGTACTTTATTAGGCTTCTTGAGTGTAGTTAGAGATGTTATCTAAAAAAAAGGTGTCCCTCCTCACTTACACCCACTGCTAACTTGCCGGGTATCGTGAAGGGCAAAATAGGCGTGATCACTGCATTTCATAGTGCAAAAGTCACACTTGGCACAAGTTTTCCTGGGGCAAAAGGGAAAAAATATCCA
Organism: Hermodice carunculata; assembly: GCA_964020975.1. Taxonomy (NCBI): domain Eukaryota; kingdom Metazoa; phylum Annelida; class Polychaeta; order Eunicida; family Amphinomidae; genus Hermodice; species Hermodice carunculata. Next base: position 97,948,437 of record OZ026612.1, on the reverse strand, counting down.
AAGAGACACTCTGTCTCTATGCTTCAAGTCATCTAATAAGCATAAATTATGCAAATTAACACCTGAATGAAGGTCAGCGTAACTTTTCCACCAATTACCAAAAATTTATGTGTAAATATTTGCAACTTACTTATTCAAGGATGAAGGCACGCATTTCTGATGTCATTTTGATATTTCGGAGCCATTTTGCCCTTCAAAATTCAAGATGGCCGCTCTTCAGGTATTTTGAGTAAGGTGAAAGCCATTTGAGCAAGACCTATGTATAATACACCAATATATACTATTTGGGGGGCGGGGAGCTCATTTCTGGCACTGCATGTGTGATTGAAGGTGAGTTGAAGGTGAAAGGTGAAAGGTAATCTGAATTGCTTTGAAGTTATGGCAGTTGATGGTTTGTAACGACATTGACGTGTAGCCAGTTCCCACCACCTTCCGTCCCTTTTTAAGCAGGAGCATGCACATCGTAAACCCAGATGTGCATAACAATCTGAATACAACTTGTCCAGAATCAAAGCCAGTGTCCTCGGCTGGAAAAGGGACACCCTTGGCAATTGTTATGGCATCATATGTCTGAAAGTGTGACCTTACTTTAAATCAGACGAAGACCATACGTTGGGAGTATTTGGAAATATTGCAGCCATATGTGAGCATTCTTTTTCCAGGTAAAGTGCCGTATCAAGACTGTGATGTGAAGTACCCCAACATGACTGGGATGTTATAAAAACAAGATACAGTTCACCTCAAATTTAATATGAACTATATGCCCCAATGTAAATAATAATACTCTGCCAGTACCAATTTGGATTTCACTTCTAGTTTATTCAAGGAAAAAAAATGTTACTGATTTGTGTTTAATGTGATGTTATATCTCCTGTTCCATGTCTCATTTATGATGTGAAAGTTATGTAACATATGACCAGTATTCATGACTTTATTTCACCTGGCTTTTTTCTGACTATTAAACCACAAATCAGCCCCGGTTGCATATGCAGCACCTGAAATAAGTTTTAAGGAAATCATGCATCCCAGGAGTTCCATGCCTTCACGCATGTTCTATATGAGTAAAGAGCAGATTTTTTGTTGCCTTCCAAAATGAACAATTTTTTCACTAATGTTATGCAAGACCTGGGTCCTCTGCTCCCAAATTAGTACAGATTGTTGCATGAAACATGTTTCTAGCTTATACATGTCAAATGTAGGTCATTCTCAGCAACGAAATAATATTATACTCTGGCTACTTTTTTCAATCGGCGCTGAAGAAATAAGGTATATTATCCTTATTGGTACATGATACCTGAAAAAAAAGAACATGTACAGTGGCCATCTTGGTTTTCAAGTGTCAAAATAGCTGGCAATTGGCAAAATAACCCCCAAAATGGATTCCTGACCCTCAAATTAGCCAGTCGCGCCTATTCGCACGTTCCCCTCTGTGCCAAAGCTAATATCTTCTGTACATCTTTCTTTCAGTTGCTAATTAGTATAATATATGCTTATTTGAAGACTGTGAGCACATTTATGACATTCTATTATCAATAAAATGCCAGAGCTGAGTCCCCCGCCCCTATATTAGTACAAATTGTTGTAGAATACACTTTTGTAGCTTATAAATGTCTAAAGTGGTGACTGTTCCTGAGGAAAAGAGAAAAAAAATCAGCGGCCATCTTGCTTTTAAAGGTCAACATGGCCGCCAGTTGTCAAAATAACCCCCAAAAATTGATTTCTGACCCCCAAATTAGCTGGTTGTGACTATGCACACGTTACCTTCTGTTCTCTTGTTAACAATTTATGTATTTCTTTCTTACAGGTCTATTTAGCCTAATATATGCTATCATTAGGTCTAACCCTAAGTTATATACTTCTTTCTTACAGGTGCTATTTAGCATAATATATGCAATTAGGTAAGTCTGGGCAGGGAAGGTGTCTCTTTGGATTTTATTTTTCAATTTTCCCCAAGGAACACCTCTACCAAGTAAAACCTTTGCACTTTAAAATGCAATGTACACTCTCTTAGCAAATCTACTAAAAGGCGAATGGTCCGATTAGACTGTCATCATTGCCTTCAGGAACACAGGAGCAGGAGGAAAGTAAATGCCAAAAATCATATATAGAACTCCTCTAACAATTAATTGAAGAAGGAATAATACCAGTCTTGTGAAGCCATTCCTTATGAATTGTACCAAAGTCAAATGATGATATTCTGGGGACATATGTATGTATGTGTATATGTACATGATGTATGTATAAATGTATGTATGTATGTATGTATGTATGGATGGATGGATGGATGGATGGATGGATGAATGAATGGATGCATGCATGTATGTATGTATGTATGTATGTATGCATGCATGCATGTATGTATGTTTGTATGTATGTATGTATGTATGTATGTATGTATGTACATATGTATGTATGTTTGCATGCATTTGTATGTGTGTGCGTGCATTCAAGTTTTCCACAATTTTCAAGGGCACAATTAGAGTGCTGTTGGAATTGAAAGTGCCTTTTGTGTCCAAATTGAGGCATACAATGTCAAGCATTGGTAAGTATGCCGTGATGCACATTCCATGTGTTTTCGGCATTTCATAGGTATTCATCCTCTTTTATTATGGGTTTTCTCTATATCAAACGATACTCTGATGCCCTTTCGCTAACTTTTTGTCAATCGACTCATCCATAAATTTGTGCATAAGCATTTTTGTCCTTTTGAGCTTGCCGTAGTTGGGAATAACAGGCACCATGTTAAACCGCGTGTGGCTGTGATTGTTGACAATGTGCTTAATGTCCCTCACCGGACAGAGGTTCTTGCGGACAAACACCTTGCCACCTTGTTTAGGCTGCTGAAGCTCATCTTCCTGGAAAAATGTCAAAATAGGCAACGTTGGCCATAGAACAGAACGAAACATGCGGGCTAAAAAGAGAAAGATGGCTGTGAATACAGCAGAATTGCAAACCAGGCATGCAACTGTCAAAGTCGAGTTTATGCAAAGACGAAATATGTGACTTTGAATGTGTCATTGCCAGAAAAGAGTCTACATGATGGTTATTTCCGTACCTTTGGAAAGTTGGTGTATCAATAATATAGTCAAAGTACTTTGTCATGGTATTCGAAATAAATATCATGCTTGGTGTAACCTTGACAAAACAGAGTACAGCAATAGCATAGTTTGAGTTTAAACTGCCATTTCACAATTCACTTGCATGATAAATAACCGTGGTCCTGATGATAAGAATAAAAGTGTGTGGAATAAAATATCACGACGACTGAATGTAAATATATATGTAATGAATGAAGATGTATACATACCCCCGCTTCATACCTCCTCAATTTGGGGAGAACCATGGTTGCCGCAGCTCGTTTCGTGTCACCTGTGCGGTCGTTCTTCAAGTGAAACTTTTTTATTCTATCCTCCAAAAAGCTGAGGGTTTTGTCACTCGTCTCCCAGTCCCTATACACGGGGTTTTCATCTATCCCATGTAGTTTGTACCTTACATAAGCGTTTACGAAACGCATCCTACTCTTTGGAGGTTTTGGTTCTTGGTGTGACATTGTTGACGACGACAATGCTATGGAAATTTCTGTCTGGTCTCTAATCGGTGGTAATACATGATGGCGATTGAGGGTTTCTGTTACCAAGACAGGGCCGGCTGACTCAGCATCACGCCGACCACTAATTATAGACTCGTTGTCATCAAATACTCCATCTATGGACTCCGCCCTGATTTTAGGACGATAATGACTTATATCATGTGTATCATCGACATACCCATCCTTTTCTTGTGTGTCATTCTCCTTTGTGTCCTCCGCTTCCTTTGTTGGTTGTGAAACTTCTCCAGCAAGCGAATGACAATTTAAATCATTGACAGATCCAGCGGTATTCAACACACTGTGTTCTATTCCCCTGTCTGTATTATTCTGAGATTCAATGTTTGCGGAAATGTGCGTGTTAGAAAGCTCATTTATATTCACATTGACAATCATGTCGTCAGTTTGATCCACTGTGTTGTTTGCTATGTTGGTTTCTTCACTCGGCTGGTTTGTGGCAGTTTGATCAGATTCATTTGGTGGAAGGTTGCCATCTGCTATTGCCTGTATCGCGATTTCGTCAGATTTTGGCTCTGGTTTAGCCACCTGTTGCATCTTCTGAATGGCCTTTTCTTTCACTTTATAGGGATCCAATGTTGCCCCTATGGAAAAATTGTCGATACTGGAGCGCATAGTTTGCTTAAGCTTATGGTCTAAGCTGTTGAAGTCCTCTACCAGAGCAAGTTTCTCTTCCTGGTGGATCTTCTTCACGAAAAGTTCCTGCTCTTTGTCTTCTTCTTCTTTCTGCTGCTTTTGGAGAGCCCCTCTCAGTGCCATCAAAGTCCTCGGTCTACGGTTTAAAAATTTATTTCGTATTTTCGCTTTGGACCTTTCCCGTTGCCAGCGAGCCTTCTTGACAGTCTGTCTCACCTGAGCCTTTTCCCGCATTATTTCACGGTAATAAACGGCACCTGGCACCGCAGGTTCCAGCAGTTCTGCTTTATGTTGAACAAAAGCACCTAGCAAATGATTAAACAAAACTTCTCTGTCCGGAAGCTCTTTGGTACCTCGCAACGGAGGGATTTTTGGTTGAACATACTTTTCCTCTTGGGTGAGTTTAAAGAGCAAATGCCGTAGAACTGGCACTTTGTCGCCCTGTACTGTGTAAGCCCTACTTGCCAGTTTAGTTTCTACTTGATACCTGAGTAAATCCAGGGTGACTGGGTTCCTTCGTGTCACCAGCCTTTCATAATTCTTACTAGTAAGTCTATAAACTACTGTTTCTGTTGTACAAACTACAGTCTGCATGTATGTGCTCATATTCATCACGGTCTCGATGTCTCCGAAGATTTCACCTGGTTCAACATAACACAAGGTGATCAAGCGATGGAAATTTCTCTTTTCTGCCGCAGTGTAGCCTTCGCGTCGTTTAAGTGAAATGTATTCCTGCTTCATTGGCGATTTTGAACGCTTTATGGACTTTGGTCGTCTTTGCGGCCTAACAAAATTAAGAATATGAGTTATTGTGGAATGGTCGAAATCATGGTCACGCTCACATCCACAAATACATTGACCCTAACGCCACGAGGAATCATATAGTCTCGTTGCTTACTTTATGTATGTATTTATGTATGCGGTGCAACGAGATCATTTTCAATCTGTTTCACACCGACACTAGTATCCCATTCTTTATGTTGCAAAGAAACATTGAAAGGGGATAATACCGTCCTGACAAAAAACAAAAAAGAATGAACAAAACAACCCCTGCCCCAACAACGCCCTGATAATCGGAATTACAGAATTAGAAAAAAAAGACAAAGGCCGCCCTGACATACAGAACACGACAGTCCTATGCGGCAAGTCGCAAGATGAAAAAATAAATAACTGTACACACTTATAACTGTCAGAATAATTGTTAGTGAAGCAAGTTATTCATACGAGCATAAAAGTGTGTCTCAAAAGTTAACTGAACGTTGATAATTGACCCTAAACGTTAATAGTTTACGCCATATTTTTTATCATATTAGACAATTGAATTGATTTATAAAAATAACGACAAACAACACAGCAAGTGTTCAGCAATCAGATTCTTGCCAAACAACGAAGAATTTGAATAGAATCCATCCATCTGTGATGAAAATGCAAAATATAGTAGAAACACCACAGTTAAGGTAAATACATTGTTTTGTTAAAAAATGGAAAGTATATTTGCTGCATTTAAACAACACAAAATTGAGCAAAAGTTAACTCTTTCAGTGCCACTTTTTTTAATTACCCAACAACTTTCCTCTGCACGCTTTGGGCGTAAGGCGCCCAAAAGCACGCGAAAGAAAGATGTTGGCCCTGACCATCACATTCTCTTGAACTTTAGGACTGGTATGCTGGTACTTGAATGAAAGATCTTTTTACAAGGATTATGTATCTAACATCCTTATCATAACTGAGACCACCAAGTGCCAATGAGTCCGATTTTATTTGCAATTGGCATTGAAAGAATTAAATCAGATGTAAAAGTGAAAACTATGCTCTCTTTAACAAAAGTATGATAATGTGAGACTTTTTCGTTTTTCCAATTGACTTGACAAAATGAAATTATACTTATTTTTACAAGGAAAATGTTTTAAATATATTTGTGAAACATAATCATATGCATGACAAAAATATATATCTTCAAATTTTAATTCCAAAATCAAACTTAGTTATTATATTTTATTTTTGTCACTTTTGGAAAACATGGGCTGAGTTCTGGCTCTGGGACACGAGAGTCCCAAAGTGCACCATGCCATTACTACAGAGAAATCTTTGTCGATTTTGAAGTTTGACTTCTATTCTAAACGCGTTTATAAATTTCTAGCCATAAATATTGTAAGAAAAATCATTCAGACATTTAATCAAGAATCAAACGATTTGGTGCACACCTATTGAACTCCAACTCATAGACATCATTAGTTGCGATAAACGGGACCATGTATGGGTATTGTTCAGCGTGGCGCCCTCTTTCAACCAGAACCTTGGCTCTGCCGCTGTAAATGAAAGTAACACTGGTCCATGCTATCATCATTTATACAAGATCTGTAGCCTAACATGTGAAAACGTCGAAGCTTTCACTCTTTTTGACAATTTTAGAGCCACAAAAAGAACCAAAGATATTTGGTTGGGTTATTCTTAATTTCTCTCGATATGCAAAAGACTACTGTAGTTCGAGAAATTTTCATGCTTGATTCAATTTCGCGCTTTTCGCACTACCACCCAAAGCGCGAAATTAAAATGCGCGAAAATTGTGTAATTTAAGAAGAGTGATTTTGCGCGAAATTAAATACGCGCAAAAATTTCTAGAACAACAGTATTCGAAGTCAGAGTCTCTTGTGGCACATAAACCCATGCCAAGCAGGGATTTTCTCTTCATAGGAATGTGCTCTGCAACACGTGCAAACAATAGAAAGCGCGCAATGTTATCGATTTAGAATTGTTTTTAAGCGATAAAGAATATGATACATTACCCTCATCTATATACCTAATGCTTCATGATGTATTTCTTATTATTTTGAAAAATTAATCATGCTATGATCATCACATTCAGTTTGTGAGAACCACTTAACTCTCCGCAGACATTGCTTCAGTTATATAAATATTATTCTCCAGCAATACAACGGTTACAGTGAAATGTTCCATGTTATCGTGCAAGGAAGGGACACAACTCACGACTGAATGAAAGTCAAGCCATTAACAGGATCTCCTTGTTTGATGATTGGAGTATCAAATATATACTTTTCTCTAATGATGCTCATTTCTAGAAGACTCTTGAACCGTGGTGACCAGTTTCTAAACAGTGGGTGATTTTCGACGAATGCCTGTCGGTCTGCGTACTCTTGTTTCTGGTACGCCTGATAAAAACAGGGAAAGCCACAATGGAAAGGGAGCACAGAGTCTGCATTTGTTAGTGTATTACAAACCTACTTTAGGTGTCTCTCTATTTCACCTGACATAAGTTATCGCCGATAATTTTAATATTATACCAGACGTGCACATGCTGAACAAATGAAAAGCATTCTCAAAGACCCCAATAAAACAATTATATGGCTCAACGTTCCAATGGTGTTGCATGCTGACAAGTTACCTTGACATTTTACCAGTGCTGCACAGACAAACCAAAATGTCAGTTACTTTGCCTGTCGACATACGTACGAAAATGGTTTTATCAATTCCATGGACCGAAAATGAATGCAGAATTAATTTCGGATGAATATAAATTAAAAAAAAAACTATTTACTAAAGTCTTCAAATAGATAATTGTTGGTTTCTACGATGTAAAATAATGAGATGTTACGCGGTAACAACAGGTTCGTACCAGCGAGCACAACATGAATCCAGTTTCATTTGCCTGATAAGCATGGACCCATGGCCCCAATACCTTACTCTCCAGGACCTTATCCTTGTGATTTCATTTATAATGTTATGGTCGCCATTTTGAATTGGAGTGCAGGTTGCCATGTATATAGTATTATTGAATGTAAAGGGAATTACCTTGAGAGTGTGGTTGTAAAGGTTCCTATGAATGACAAGAAATATAGTTCTCTCGTCTGCTATAATAGAAGCGTTTCTGATGCTATCATCCGTTATGAGGGCTATTTCTCCGAAGCTTTTTCCTGCCTCTGAAAAAAGTATAAAGAAATTGCTGGACTATTTAATAAAAAACCACACCTAGAAATATATCAAAAATGGATATTTCAGTCAAATGAGACCCGTGGATATTGTTGTGTATCATAGCACAGAAGTTGCTTGACATTGAGGTAATTTTAACAAGCTGTGTACTGCAACATGCCCTCTATCAATTGCTACAGGTCTGGTGACAGAGAGTATTGTGATCCTTGATCAAAACACATTGGACTGCAATATTGAAAAATAGTGAGTGACACCTACTTTACACCTCTTAGTACATATGAAATGTATTTTTGTATATATATATATATATATATATATCTATATATATATATATATATATATATATATATATATATATATATATATATATATATATATATATATATATATATATATATATATTCAGGCTAATTTGGCACCGAAGAAATACAAATACAATCGTTAATCATAGTAAACAGCCTGTTAATATTTGAATATTGCAATGCATTGATCCGTAAGACCCATAAAATACAGGTACACGTAAATGCGTATAACGAAAATCCCATACCCACACTATGCAGTGTACACGACCCCTAAGTTGTGCTTTACGTAACTGGCTTTACCAAATCCCTCGTCTGAATAGCTACAAATAAACTCCTACCAAATCTGATTACATATTTTCCGAACTGGGAGCGATCCAGTGACTTTTTCTTGATTTTTTCGATCTGTTTATCGATGTCCTCGCTGCGGGTTGACAGCTGACTGGGCCCGCTCGCGATACTCTGCATGTCCTCCTCCCCAGACTTGACGGCATCAATGTACACAGACACTGACCCAGATAGAATGATGTAAAATCTGGAAAGGTAATAAGGGTCATGATGAAGATGATGATGATGATGATGATGGTGATGATGATGACGACGACGACGACGACAAGGTTTCAAAGTTAATAAAAATAATATATAACAACTTAAGTGGTGACAAAAAATAAAGAAAGTGATGACAATGGTAATGATATACTGTTAACGACGTAACGTGAAAAGTTACGATGTGGAGTCCACCCACGTCACGCGCTATAATGACTGTAATTATGTAAAGACGTAACGCGTACTAGTGACATTTACTATCCACATTCTGAAGACATAACGCATAATTATGATAGTGATTATGTAGTCTATATATGTGAAACTTAAAATCCGTACTATACAGTTTACAAACATGACATGTAAAAGTGCGAACAAAGTACAGAATCTGGACACAAGTTGTAATAATGGTGGAAAGATAAGCAGCACACAGACGCAACATACGAACATCATGAGAGTAATTGACATACTATACTTTAATGAAATGGTGTAGTGAGATCGTTAGAATGGCACCCGTGAGAGGGCAGCGAATTGTTTCAAGTGTGATATATGAAAATTAAAAGAGATTTTATCTTTGAGATATGTAGTTTCATTTCAATGCCCGATACAATAAAAAATATTTTCAACTATTTCATTTATTCATTCATAATAATCTACTCATCCACTCAGTCAATGAATATCATTTAAAATTTACGGTACCGTAGTGCCCAAGAGGGGTTGACAGTCATCGTGATTATTTAAGAAATGAGGGTCGCTTTTGTGCGTGTTATGGCATAATGACGCGACGCACGCTAGTGCGTCTGGCCCGATGCCGGCTTTAATCACCTGCGTCATTATGCAATAACAGACAAAAGCGACCCTTATTGCTTATATTTACAATTTCCCCTTAATTTTTCTGCTCGATTACGCGAAATTTAGACATTTAGTATATAGAATTAAGAGAAACAACCAGAACCTGACATGCCCAGCATGTTCAAGAGTTGAGTTCCTGAAACGCAGGTGGTCGTGGCTTGGAACGTAAGCGGGACACATATGTTATGGTCTGATAACACACCAGGATCTATTCTATACTTGTAATACCAAAAGTTAAATTGAATGTAAACGTATAAATATATATGGGGAGAGGGAGAGAGAGAGAGAGAGAGAGAGAGAGAGAGAGAGAGAGAATATGAGAGAGAGAGGAGAGAGAGAGGAGAGAGAGAGAGAGAGAGAGAGAGAGAGAGAGAGAGAGAGAGAGAGAGAGAGAGAGAGAGAGAGAGATTTTGTCAAGTAACGTGGGTTATGGACAGATGCATTCTGGCATTTACAAACATTTCGTTACTGGCGTCAATTATTTACTTTCTGATTAATCCCACTCGAAATATAGTTTTGTACGTTTTGTTGCGTAAAATAGAACATAAGAAGCGATAGTTTTTTTGTTTGTTTTGTTTGGGTTATTCATAAGCTTACCTGTCACCTTTGTCGCCTTGCCGTATGATGACGTCATCCTTCGCAGCCTGCAAGCACTCGCAGTTGCGGACTATGTCGATAATGACATCTGGATAGCATAAGAAAGGTGATAAGTGACTGTTCTGTGAGTTTTAGTGTTGGAAATATAATAATGTAATGCGTGTTACCTGATGTGCGGTAATGCTTATCCAAATATTGAAGCAGTTAGGGTTCATCACGTCGTTACAGATAATTTGAGTTCACTGAGTAAGTAGAAAAACTGATAAAAAGCAACAAGTTTTTCAAATAAGTGCGATGAAAACCTAAGTGTATAAATGTTATTTTCATATTAGCAACCGTGCCACTGTGGTCCACCTTCAGTACAATACCTATGTTTCTTTAGCAAGTTGTTGTATTATCCTGAATCTTCTGATCAATATAGCAGTAACTTGTAAAATTATAGTTGTTTAACGGCGTACTTACAATCACCTTCAAACACATATTACAGGAATATATGGACACAAGTTGCCACAGTTTATGGACACAAACGTCAGTGGACTACGAACATACTTCACTGTGGCAGAAATTATAGTTAGGTATAAGTGCAGAGCCATTTGGCTCATTTGCCACCGACTTGCCAGCATAAATTGCTCAAAGTTCAATGTCAGTTTTTCGAGTGTCTTTACGGACTCGAGTTTATGTAGTTTCATGCCTGAAGAATTTCTTGAACACAGCAATTACATTGCTGTCAGGATGTTTGGTGACCACAGACAAACCTCAAACAGCTGAAGTATTGCCGATGTAAGGTCTGTGAGACAAGACAGTGGGAGAATATTCTTTGTGTTACTCCAAGGCCATCCTATTATTGGGACTAAGTCGCACTCTTTGGTTTTACCCCTAAAATCCATTTGTTATTGGGAGCAATTGGATTCCTACATTCAAAGTCCTTCCATTATTGAGAGGGAGTAAATAACTGGTATGACTCAATTGGTTACGTTTGGTGTCCTAGTATGCCGCAAAGCACAGAACAGTTTATGTTAACTTTTAAATTCCTGAAAATGTTGCACAAATATGCACAACTGTTTTCTAAGCACGGGCACTGAATGAACACGTTTGACAGCAAACTGGTGGTAAAGTAATGAATGACCTTGCAGTTAGATGACATAAAAAGCTGATACTCCTAAAAAGACGAAGAGCTGAGAATGATATTAGCCGCACAGCTGTGTTTCAACCAAATACAAAAGGCAGCGAAACCCTTTTGTGGATGTTTACATTTCCCAATGTCGGTGCCAATTTGGACTATTGACTTTCGCTCGCCGCCGGGCTCTCTTTGGAAGAAAAATAAGTGACTACACCAGAATCTACACCGTGGTGGTCCGACTAGCAGCTTGTTTCAACCAACCGACTCAGGATCAATATTGACATGCTCTCATAATTCCTGTTGCTTACAGTTTAAGTTTGGATCTTTATTCATTGATGGAAACTTTAAATTACCTTATTTGTTGATTCTCATACGAACAGGAATGAAATATTAAGTGAGGGGTTTACAAAATTTTCACAGCGGTTCTACTTATAACAACACTTGTGAGACTGACGACATTTATCAGTTGTCCTTGATCGCAGATTCCAGTAAATAGGTTATAAATCAGTTGGTTTTTGAAAATCTTTTGGCCTTTAGACGGGATTAATGCATATTTTTTGTATCTTATAAAAACTATTATTTATGAGCTATACTTCACAAATTTTCATTTTATTTGACATTTTGTTAAACGATAATGTGGCCACTACCAAGACAATGCGAACACATGCTTGTTTCAGGACACTGTTAAGACAACTAAAAGCGTAAAAATAACAGGTACTGACATGCTTCTAGAACAACTGTCATCAAAGTTTTCAGGTGTTCAAAGTTCGCGGAGTGTATAGTTAAAAAAAGTGAAGCCCAAACAAACACATGAATGGAAAACTGAAGTGTGTTTTGCTTTAGAGGCTTTGTACGAATTGAATCTTGACTGGCTGCTTGTGCGTAAAACCCTGAAATATATATTGTAACAATTATTTCATCTTGCTTTATATCGGGGAACTTTTAATTGCATGTCTTGCTCTGGAGACCTTTTAACTGAGAAACAGTGATGCTTACGGACCTGGCTGTTTGAACAAGCGAACGAGAATGGTATATTTGCAACATATGACTTGTTATTAAAGAAAAGAGGCAATGGAGTTGAAATAAAATGGTTCTCAGTTCATAACAGGTTTGCAAACTGGCTCCCAGTTGACCCCGCCTTTAGCATCTAAGTCACATTTTGCAGTGTTCACTTATATCAGAGTTTTAATTGAATAAATCAGATAAGATTCGCTTGAGAAATAAATAAAATGCATTAAGGTATTGTAAAATATGCATATACCCGGTTAAGGTGATTCTGATTCTGCTTCATATAAGTATTGCATGAATCTATTTTTATTATGTTAACAACTACAGAAAAATGTTTCTGTTGTTCATTGATAATGCAATGTATAATTTAGCAGTTTAAATTACCAAATTACACATTGCATTATCAATGAACAGTACAAACATTTTTCTGTACTTGTTAACACAATAAAAAAAGTGGATTCATGCCATACTTATATGAAGCAGAATCAGAATAACCTTAACCGGGTATAACAATTTTCTCTTTCTGTTAGAGCATTTCATAAACATATGTTTATGAAATGCTGTAAGAGAAAGAGAAAATTGTTAATTAGACAAACATTCTACAAAAAAACCTGTTAAAAATAAATATTTTGTTCACAGAAACAGGAAACAACGGGCATAAGGATGGTAACAGTATACATAAACCTTCTCACATCAACACTTAGTACAGAACAACTCTAATACCTTTCTCTAGCTCGCGCAATAAATCACTTTTCTTCCTAAACCACGGCAGAAGGATATCGATCTCGGGTACACTCCTCTGTTTGGCTGGCTTGGAGATAAGATTTACCACTCTCTGTTGCATTTTACTCATCTTGGCAGTTCTGTTGTTCTCTTTGGCATGGTAGGGTGATTTGGGTCAAGCACTATCCACCACACGTCTTCTAAAACCCACATGAAACTTCTGTCCTAAACTGCTTTTCCAATATTACTATAAGGCAGAAAACATTATGTTGTTTGAACTGATTGCAAAGAGTATATTAGTATGCCTGTTACTTCGTTTTTTTGCGATTCGATACACAAAATAATGTATGAACTAACCACGATATATGGTAGTTTCTAGAAATTTCCCTACCAAATTTCAAGCCTTTTTCTGAAGTCTGTGCCATGGTGATGACAACACGTGATATTTCCAGTCCTCATGTGGGACTCAAATTAGCCTGCCTCGGTGTCCTTTATTGCACAATAAGCCACAATCTGTGATCACGGAAAGATAGTACAAGGTAATACGGAAAGATAGTACAAGGTAATTTTCCGTTTGATATGAAAGTCTTATACAGTCATCTGTAAACTTACAGCTGTGTGTTTACATAATGCTGGTAAAATGGCAAACAATTCGCGAAATACAATTTTACCTCAATGCACCTTTTATCATCAGCATATTATCTGTGTTATTAATGTTTATCTTCCTTGTTGTCACGGATTTGGCATAAGATATATCATACCAGATGTGTCATGTGATATATGGTTACCAGATCCGAGCTAATATCCTGTCAGAGCAAAGATGCAAATACGTGTAAAAACAGCATTGCATTAGAGTTAAAAAGAATAGAAATTAACTAAAAGATATCTTACCTGTTGAAGAAACACAGTGCTGCACATTCGTGTCGTTTTTTGTTTATCACTACCCATTTTACGCCATTTTCAATTCACATTCCAATGAAGAGGATTAAGTGGGCCATAACAACGACAGGACTCCCAACAGCACATTTGCGATTTGCTCTTCGGCATGTGGGTATATATTTTAATAACAAAACCCGACTGAAGTGGCGCTAAATACACACACAAACATACACTTATACGGTAGCAGCTACAGACAAGTGAGGTCTGCGCAACATATGACCAAGTCCGCGGATATTAGGTGCGTGTGTGTGTGTGTCCAGACAATGCAAAGTGAGAACTTTTGTACCGGTGATCTCTACTCATGTGCCCAATTCAGGGATAAATAAGAGAATCATATAATACCAATGAAGTTTCACACAAATCAATTTAGTCCTGATTATCCCAATACTTCTTCGGAGAAAGAGCGCTGACGGTGATTAGAAAAGAAAATAGTGCTTAGTTTGTGATAAGTTTGTAAAGAACTAAAAAACCATACTGCCGATTAGGACTTCAAATAAATGTGATTTCAAGCCTTGACAAAGCTCCTTTATTCCATGTAGCTTGGTCAAGGATTACGCAGATCACATATTGTACTTGAAGCAGAACAGTATGAAGACTAGAAACCTTAAAATACTGTCGCTTGGGCATTTAGGGCTCTGCTTTTCTTTCTTATTTTCATACTGACCATACATTTTGGTAAGAAAGTGTTAGTTTTAATCACCACAATAACGATCAGTTCATTGGAAACAAAATAAAACGTTTACATGTCAGGGGATATTCTGTGGGCAAGAGTTTACCTCATAACTATTCATTTTGAAATAAAATCATCATTTCCACATTTCCCATCCTTGTTGCAAGTGTAAACAGATACCAAGTCAAATTATTGTATAGCATTTTATAGTTGAGCATTTTAATATCGTTTCGGAAAAATATTCATAAAATTATGCAGAATGCTTTTATCTCTATAGCAGAATTAAATCTGGTAATCACAAGTTATAATGGAAAGCCATTCAAATACAATGACCATGCAAACTGAAGTGACATCTGTGGGAAGGATGCCTGAAACAATTGATTTGTTTGCCTTTTTTGTGTGTGTTTGATACCACCAGTTATATATGGGCTAATTGTTGTCAAAGTTGAATGACCAACATGTCAAATTCAATCTTGTTTATTCTTATCCGTGACATGTACAATAACTACACAGAATGAAGCGACTTCCATTGGAAAGACTCCTGAAGAGTATGATTTAGTTTGTCTGTATGTGCATGGAGGTATTATACATACTGTATAATACCTCCATGGTAGGTGTCATAATCCACTAAAATATTTTGTTTAAGTAGTATAACCAACACGGCATAAAACTCAATATTCTTGTTAATTATTATTTTTAAAACTTAACTACAGTCAGGGTCACCCACGTGCCTAACTCTGCTTAGTTCAACCTGTCACACGAAACCAGCCCTGCTCTCAACAGCAAGTATTTCAATCAGTTTTGAACACATATTCCAAAGCACATTATGTTTACAAAGTGGGAAGTCAGGAAGGGAAATGTGGGTATATTTGGTTTCAGCAAATTTGCATATAAATTGAGTCGCCCCTGTATGGGATATCCAGCATCGCTGCATTTATTTATTTATTTATTTATTTATTTATTTATTTATTTATTTATTTATTTATTTATTTATTTATTTATTTATTTATTTATTTATTTATTTATTTATTTATTTATTTATTTATTTATTTATTTATTTATTTATTTATTTATTTATTTATTTATTTATTTATTTATTTATTTATCTATCTATCTATCTATCTATCTATCTATCTATCTATTTATTTATTCATTCATTCATTCATTCATTCATTCATTCATACATGACAAAAGCAGTAAGTTATATTTTGTGAAACAAGACTTGTAAACCTGGAACACATGGCTTGCTTTTAAAGGTGCAACACGATGTGATGCGTTGTGACCAGTTCGGGTTGAGATCCAATTCAAATCCTTGGTTGTTTTGCGTAGTGACATAATGTAGAGGAGTATTACCCATAAAAAACTTGAATATAACTGGATAACCTGACCTGACGATAGACATAATGCTGCACTTGTCGCCATCAAATGTCATACCTCAAATTTTACTCCTCTGCCGAAGCTTTTGTATATCACCCTGGCGAGCCAAGGCATTGCATGAGAGTGAATGTGCCTGAAACATTTGGAAGCGTCCGCAAACAAAAGCATGATACTTTCCTCAGATAAACACGTGGGGGAGAACATTATAACACGTGGTGAGATCATTTACGTGCAACCAGAAGAGAAAAAAAAAAAGGACTAGAAAGGAAGATTTGGTGTAAAGCAAATCTGTCTGTGTGCCTTCAAAAGCTGTAAATATTAAATGGTACAACCTTTGTGCTTAGGTACTTCACATTCCATTAAGCTGATGGCTGGATGATATTTTGAAGTGGAAATAACCTTGACCTATGACCTCTAACCTTTGCAGGTCACATGTAAAGCCTTTACCTTGCTATGATCAAACTCCTATACACTGGGAACCACATCTACTATAGTATATAAGATATTGAAGATTTAAAACTTTAATTAGCCCTCATTTGCATAATTTTGAAAAGCGTGACCTCTCATTATAAAAAGGCCTGACTTCATCCATAAAAGTATAATTGTGCCAAATTTGGAGTTTCTACGTTTAATACTTTTCAAATGAAATGTCGGACAAATTTGCCTGTAAAGAAAGAAAGAATGAAGAAAGAAAGAAAGAAAGAAAGAATTCCTAGAAAAACAGAAAAGTGTGTGCTGACACACACACTTTCAATAAAGAATTCCTAGAAAAACAGTATGTCTGTGTTGGCACACAGACATAATTCAAGGATGGACCTGGAGGTACACCGGATACAACCGGTTTCCACTCTGAGGTGGAGCTCTTATACAAGAAGTCAGCACAGGACAACAAAGCTTTTTATTAAATAAATTAAATGTGCCTCCCTTCTACAAGACCTCAACACAGAGCAACGAATCTTTATGTTAAGGAATTGTAAATAAGACCTGTAATAGATGCACGCTCCAGGTCAACAGCTTTCCCTCGCCAAGGAAAGCTGTTGACTCAAACTTATTCTGATCAGGTGAGGGTTAATTTAGCAGTTGCATCAATATTGTTTAGTTTACAAATACAGTCTTTGCTGCTGAATCGTGATTATTACGTCAATATAGTTAACATATGCCCGATGGACCTATAAGTGCTTGCCTCAAGTTATTGGTTGGAGCCAGTAATTCTATATTAATCTGTATCAGAAAGGGACAGCCGGCACCAGACTTATATGTTATTCTGACCAATCAAATGTACAACCTTGTAAATTTATACCCTAATCTTTCTGCACCTGGCGTAGTACACATGTATAAATCACTCAGTGTATCCATCCGCAGTCTATCTGTCTATAAATACATCCACTTCGATGTTGACTTTGTACTTTGAGTTTTGTGTTATCAGCGATAAAATGTTGACTTCGATTACATATGTGTACAAATACATACATTTACATGCTATCACGTCAAGACCACAAATGCATTACCATTCACATTGCACGCAAAACTGCAAAATAATCATTTCCGTGTAAATTTATTGGCATATCTGCCGTCTGGACTCATTTGAACGTCATCTTCCGCTATGGACCTCGTAACTGCATGGCCTGAAGAAGTAACTGATGCAAAATGATTTTTATGCCTGTCCCTACACCGTACATTCTATGGTTACTAGCGGAATGCCTGACTTCGTAAAAAAAAAACCGCTTCCACCCGTGACCTGTGTCCGCGTATCAGAACAAAGTGAGAGATCGTCTATTGTTTTTCTGCGCGTAGTGGCTGCATATATCACATGCAGCTGATAACAAATTAAACTGGAACAGTGAAATTGCAGCTTTTCCTTTGCTTTGCGGTCACAATATCTTGGGTTGTGTTGGCCGGATGACTGTGTGCTGACCCATATTACAACACCACAGGCAAGAAGCATGTGAAATCTAAAGAGATACGGGGAATGATGCCAGAAACAAAGCTCAAAGGTGAGCCAGAGTTTAAGAGCATTTGAATTCGTCGTATTTGTCTGAACGTCTTGAATGAAAAATGCAATTATCTTTCAGTAACTTACGTTCGAGCAACAAAGCTAAGGTAGACAGTGTGAACGCTTAAAAGGAGGTATTCATGTTAACTACATTAACTGCAGACCTGCTCTGGTTCCATCAGTTAACCAGGCAACACCACTGTGCCCCCGCCATGAGGAGGGTACTTTGACCAGTTATGTCACTTAACCATTCAAATATAGCACTTTTTCTACCAAACAAATGAAAATCTCTAAAAAATTTTAGGATTTTGTTTGTTTCAAAACTTTCTGAATGGATTCTTTTTTGCTTTTTCCAGTTGTAACATTTATCAGAGAAGCTCCTAAAGCCCTGCTTCATACACGGATCTGCTAGCCTTTCTGTCAAGTTCTTCACTTCAGCCTAGGTGGCAGCACAGGATCCCAATTAATATGAATACCTCCTATTGAAATACTTGCACGCAGCGGATTAAAATATTTGAGTCACCTTTCATTTAACTGGTACTAAATTACATGTCAGGCAGCCGGATATACCCCCCCCCCCCCCATTAATCTGGCAAAGCCCATTTTTCAAGGCAGAGTTATTATGTTGCAGTGGCAGTGGCTTGGCAGGACTGCGATTTTGTCACATTGTTTAAGACTTTTTGTCTTCCCAATGTCGAAGTGAAATTTCTTGATTTGCTATGCTATACATATATCCTGTATTGGCATATTTCCTCTGTTTGGTGCCCCTTCCCCCCGTGCCCTTTGATGTATACTTCTTCCCTCCATATATGCAGGAGTAAGCCAACAAAAATTATTTTAATCTGTAGATCGGGGTGCGAATCCAGACATTCTGTTTTTCTAAGCTTTCCTTTTCTTTCTTTCTTTCTTTCTTTCTTTCTTTCTTTCTTTCTTTCTTTCTTTCTTTCTTTCTTTCTTTCTTTCTTCTTTCTTTCTTTCTTTCTTGCTTGCTTGCTTGCTTGCTTGCTTGCTTTCTTTCTTTCTTCCTTCCTTTCTTTCTTTCTTTCTTTCTTTCTTTCTTTCTTTCTTTTTTCTTTCTTTCTTTCTTTCTTTACGACCAAATTTGTCCGGAGTTTTCCTCGGACACTATCATTCCGAAAACCACCAAACTTTCCATGGTGACTGACCTATCAGTGAAATCGTGGATATCGTTTGGAATAGTCATGATGTTTAAGTTTATGCAAATTAAGGGCAATCAAAGTTTGAAAAGCTCCATATCTTCAAAAATATTATTGATAAACACAAAGTTCTAACTTACACATGAAGGTTTGAGACATTTGGCAAATCCAATAGCATGCAAACAAAAGCTCGGGAATTTTAAAGTATGCTAAATTCACTGAATTTCCCCAGAATTAACCCCCCCCCCCTTTCAAATGCTTGTTATAATCTTTGTGGGCCTCCATGGAGCCAGGCAACCATTTCGCATTAAAATAAATTAGCTTGAACATGTCTCAAAGGCAGCCTTCTATCCATGCATGCTAGGTGTACGGATAGGAAGTTTTGGGTCTTGTAGCAATTGGGGGAGGCGACTCCCAACAACTGTATAATGTACTTCTCAGTAAACTACAGAGAATCTCTTTATGCTCCATGCTGCTATATGCACTGGGCAGGGTACAGTTCACACTATTGCTGGACAGAGCTGTCAGTGCACCGTGACTGAGACTGGTGTATTAGCTGGTCTGCTTTTGCCTGAGGCCATCATGAGTCTGCTGGCTTATCTATCTAAAGAGACTTCAGGGCAAAATAAGCCTGCTATGTGTACCTTGAATTAATAGACTACATACAGTGCTGAGTTGGCTAGAGCTGTCAAAGTATGGTCTTCCAATCCTTAATTACTGTTTTCACAACTTTGTGAATTTTGAAACAGTGTGTGGATTTGTCTCATCTCAGTGGACACTTTTGTGTCTTCGTTTCTTGTAACCAGTGAGATGAAGCCTGTTCTTCATAGCCAAGCTTAAGACAAGGAATACTGAGACGGTGTAGTGTTTGTCACAGTTCACATGTACATGTGCATGTAGTTTCCTGACAGTGTCTGTTTAAATTTGTTTATGTGATAAAGAAACAGAGACAGTATTGTGTTGCATGTATACTCATCCCCTTGAATTATAATATGTACATGTACATACATTGGACATGTATATATGCATGAGTAAATAATGCACCTGTATATGCACATATACTCATCCATACTGCTCAAAAGGGCTGACGCTGTCAGGAGTGGGTACGTTTCTCTGGTCCCAAGGGTGCCCACCGCAGGGAGGTCTCTCTGTATAAGTTAACACTGAAAATGTGTGTCTGAGTAATTACTATTGATGTTATAAATTTTTTAAATGTGAAATTTCTTGGATTAGCTCATTTTCAGACCCTCCAAATATTATATATATCCTTCATATACATATACACCACAGTCATAACTGTACTAGTACCAGTTGGTATGACACCTCTGTCTATTATAGTTTAGACGATATTCAAGTTGCAAATATGTGTACTCCTAGTATGCATACTATCATGTGAGTTTGTGCTGTTTGCAAATCCAAAGGCGAGAAAACAAATGTACACATGCATATTGAATATCTTCAATGCATTATGCATCAAAACGTCAATCTATCTTTTCTTCATAGGTTTGTATTATGGGCACATTTGATGAAATTAGAATGCTGACTGAATTGGAGACATTTAAAAATCTTAAATGTTGAATATCTTCAAAAGTACATGTGATATATCGACAGAAGTGTCAATCCACTTCAATTCATTTGTTTATACTATATGTGCATCTAATGATATTGAAATGAAAGTTGTAAAATGCAATTTACACTGATCAGGCACACTTGGAAAACTTAAATTTTTAAGAATCATTTCTCCAGTATCATTTAGATAAGATCAATTTATTATTGTCTACCACATGTACCCAGTTTGGCCAAGATAAAAATAAAAGATATACAGTGCATCATGCCAACATTTGACTACATATATAGCTCTTTAATTATGTCTAGGTGCGAGCACAGCAATTTTGTTTTTCCAAGAATTCCTTTTTTCTTTCTTTCCTCTTTAGATCCAAATTTTATGCAGAGTTTTTTCTCAGACACTGTTATTCTGAAAACCACTAAACTTGCCATAGTGACTGACTGACTGCCTACCAGTGAAATTGTGCATTTTGTTGGGAATAGCCATGATGTTTAAAATCATGCAAATTAAGGGCAGTTAAAGATTTAAAAACTCCATATCTTAAAAAATGATATAGATAAACACAAAGTTTTAAGTTACACATGTAGGTTTGAGACATCTGTCAATCTAATGGACAATGAACAAAAGTTGTAGAATTTTAGATTATGCTAATTAGGGGCACTTGAACAATTTTAAAGTTTTCTATCTCTTAAACTGTAATAGATAGAGGTGCCATTTCAGCTTCAATTTTGGTTTGTAACATAGCAACATCCAATGCACCATATCCCAAAGTTCTAGCGGTTTAATTTGTACAAATTAGGTGAATATGCAAAATTTTATCTTTGAATATCTCCAAAACTATTGCAGATAGAGGTGCCATACCAATTTCAATTCATATGCTTGTGACATATCTGCATCCAATGAACCAAGAACCAACGTTATAGCATTTCAAGTTATGCACATAAGGTGAATACACAAAATTTAAATCTTGAATAGCTTCAAAACCGTTCTCATTTTGAAGGCACTCAGGCAGATTTGCTGTGGAGCAAATCTTCTTTTCTAGTTTTGGTGTGCACTTGCAACGAATTTTGCAGTTTTCTAATGCTTTCCTTTGAGCTGCCAGCAAAGTTCTGCCTTCTGATTTATAACACTTTGTGCATGTTTGCAATTCAAAGTTCCCGATAGAAATTTCAAAATCTTCTAAACTTAGAGCTGATGGCTAGGTGCATTGACGCTGCCATGGCGGCAAAGTTTATAATACTTGATCGAATTTTTCAATTCATATTTCCATGCACATCGTAAATCGATGATAGTAATAATAATGACAATTATTATTATTATTATTATTATTATTATTATTATTATTATTATTATTATTATTATTATTATTATTATTATTATTATTATTATTATTATTATTATTATTATTATTATTATTATTATTATTATCAGCATAATTATTATTATTATTATCATTATCATTTTCATTATTATTATTATTATCATTATCATTATTATTATCATTATCATTATCATTATCATTATCATTATCATTATTATTATTATTATTATTATTATTATTATTATTATTATTATTATGTCTCCCGGTGGAAGCCGGGGGACATATTGTTTTAGTGCCCGTTTCTTCCGCTTCTTGTTGTTGTTGTTGTTGTTGTTGTTGTTGTTGTTGTTGTTGTTGTTGTTCAGGTTCTTCAACACTTGGTTTCCGTGCGATAAGTCTTGAAGGACTTGATGGAATTTGATGAAACTTGGTAGGATTATGTATTTAGACAAGACCTAGGTTGGGATTGTATTTGGGTGACCTTGACTTAATTTTCAAGGTCACAGGGTTACTTATGTGAAATTGGTTTCCGTTCGATAAGTCATGAAGAACTTGATGGAATTTGATGAAACTTGGTAGGATTATGTATCTTGGCAAGACCTAGGTTGGGATTGTATTTGGATGACCTTGAGCGAATTCTCAAGGTCACAGAGGGTCACTTATGTGAAATTGGTTTCCATGCGATAAGCCTTGAAGAACTTGATGGAATTTGATGAAACATACTAGGATTATGTATCTAGGCAAGACCTAGGTTGGGACTGTATTTGGGTGACTTTGACCAAATTTTCAAGGTCACAGGGTCACTTATGTTTAATTGGTTTCCGTTCGATAAGTCTTAAAGAACAGGATGCAATTTGATGAAACTTTGTAGGATTATGTATCTTGGCAAGACCTAGGTTGGGATTGTATTTGGATGACCTTGAGCGAATTCTCAAGGTCACAGGGTCACTTATGTGAAATTGGTTTCCGTGCGATCAGTCTTGAAGAACTTGATGGAATATGATGAAACATGTTAGGATTATGTATCTAGGCAAGACCAAGGTTGGGATTGTATTCAGGTGACCTTGACCAATTTTGCAAGGTCACAGGGTCACTTATGTGAAATTGGTTTCCGTTCGATAAGTCTTAAAGAACAGGATGCAATTTGATGAAACTTTGTAGGATTATGCATCTTGGCAAGACCTAGGTTGGGATTGTATTTGGATGACCTTGAGCGAATTCTCAAGGTCACAGGGTCA
The DNA here is from genome assembly GCA_964020975.1 of Hermodice carunculata. NCBI lineage: Eukaryota > Metazoa > Annelida > Polychaeta > Eunicida > Amphinomidae > Hermodice > Hermodice carunculata. The sequence continues at coordinate 97,924,845 of OZ026612.1, read as the reverse complement.
CTTATGTGAAATTGGTTTTGGTGCGATAAGTCTTGAAGAACTTGATGGAATTTGATGTAACTTGTTAGGATTATGTATCTAGGCAAGACGTAGGTTAGGATTGTATTTGGATGACTTTGAGCGAATTCTCAAGGTCACAGGGTCACTTATGTGAAATTGGTTTCCGTTCAATAAGTCATGAAGAACTTGATGGAATTTGATGAAACTTGGTAGGATTATGTATCAAGGTAAGACCAAGGTTGGGACTGTATTTGGATGACCTTGATCAATTTCAAGGTCACAGGGTCATTTATGTGAAATTGGTTTCTCTGCAATAAGTCTTAAAGAACTTGATGAAAATTGCTAGAGTAATGTATTTAGGTGAGAGCTAAAATAGGATTGTAATTTTCAAGCAAACTTGGTCATTTGTAATTTGTTATCACCTGTAGCTTATTCAGAGATCTAAGTGTTTCACCGGGAGACATTTGATTTTCTGTTGAAAAATCAGTCTGTTCTAGTTATTATTATTATTATTATTATTATTATTATTATTATTATTATTATTATTATTATTATTATTATTATTATTATTATTATTATTATTATTATTATTATTATTATTATTATTATTAAATTTCCAAGATCAGGGAAATTAGGACAACCGTAAATGATGGAAAGCACCGCACAATACATCGAGATAAGAATAATTGTAGTCTACATGCTATCATAGTAGTTGGTTAATTTCGTTCTTGTGGAATTGTTGTACACCGTGCGTAGTTTGCAACTCACCATGATTTGCCGTGGTGAATTCGCGTGTTGAACCGGAAATAAGCAGGCAGAACTTCCATGCCCATATATATTAAATAAAAATGCCGTCTGCACCACAGGTACTCGCATTTTTATCAATAACTGCGAAAAGAAGTCCGCTACCCCTTCGAATCCCCTGCCCAGGTTCCGTTCTTTATGCAAATGGACGACAAGATTTATCTTTGAAAATCGTGTCCTGTTAGAAAACTATTGGACATATGACGAAAATAAAGGTATCACTACGAAGCAAACATATTCTTTTACCAGTCTATAACATAAAATCCAGTCCTCAAAGTGTTGCTTTGTTGCTTGCTGCCTCTCTTTGGCATCAATACTGCTGGCGAACCAATAACGAAGTCTGCTGGGGACACTCTGGGTGTCAGATTGACTGTTGCGCACCCGGTTATTTGCAGTTTTTCGCTGATCAAATGAATGAACCTACATGTACCTTATTGCCAATTGATCAATGTGATGTACACTGATTCACCATCAACTTTTTTTCACACTTTTAGTCAATATAATCTGTTTTACATCTATTTACATCGCACAAAAAACAGTTCTTTGAAACTTAAAGCGCCATTGCTTGAATGAGTCTCGCACTCGATACAATGAGGCCTCTGACTGTCTCCTGTGATAACCATAGAACTATGCGCCAATCAAAGGCCTGACCTACCTTGTACACATACATTATTGATAGCAACACGAATGCCTTTGGTCTGCACTGTGCACAGTGACTGTGGCGTAGTAATTTATTTATGGCCTGGTCATGCTTAAAATCATTGTGGAGATCTTCCGCCAACTTCTCAACATTCGATCTTTCAAATGTACAATTCTGTGCAAAATAAAATTTTTTTTCCTGTGATAGATTGGGGTCCGACAAGGGTTGAAGAGTCAGTGTCTCACCCTTGCGTCGCTCCAGCGGGACAATCGGCTGCTGATGCACTTCCGATTAGAGTTTCGCCACTGCTCACTTTCAAATGACAAGGGATCGCATTTTCTCACAGGATAAGTTATTATTTTACACCGAATTTGACTTTTCGGAGTTGAACCTTCAACTCTCATAAGATCTCTAAAGCATCTAATGCTCCTATCAAGTTCTCTTTGATTCAATATCTGGTAAGTTATTAAAAACACGCTCCCTACTGAATACTATGGACATAGATTAATACCCAATTATGGTGGCCACTACTATGCAGGCTTCAAAGCCAAGTCAATATTTCAGCAGAGCTGGTCACAGGCAAATTTAGCTTGGAGATCATTCAAAGCATTGTTAACTAACTCTGGTTACCAGAATCAAACTGCTCTTTATGCACATTCCTGGACTTGTTGGATCAAAGTGACTCTAGAGCGTCTTGATTGTAGCAAACAGAAGCTAACTTGGTGCTTATCCAAATTCTGACACATCCATAGCGCGTCCATAACGTGCTAACGGTGAAGTATTAATCCTTATAAGAGGGGTGATGTAGATTTTAATTTGGTCCCAATTTTTCCTCCTTTTAAACAAGCAAGTGGACAATTGTGTAGGCAAAAGTTGATTGAAATGTAGACACATAAAGGGAATCAAATTACAAGAAAAAAGACGTGTGCAACATCCATAACACCCAGAGTAGCCCCAAAAGAGAGTTCAAGAGAAAGAGGAAAAGGGAGCGTGTTTTTCTTTCTTTTTTCCCTTTTCGTTTTCGTTTTCTTTTCTCTCCTTTTTTTATTTTGCTTTTTGCAGGGAAATGCAAAGCGAATTTGGAAAAAAACTGCACGGTAACGTCTGCATTTAGTTTTTAGAATAATCGCGGGGGGGGGGGGGTATTTATTTTTCACCTTGACCTTTGACCCGGGCCATTTACCCCATTACTGACGTCAACATACATGAGGGTCCTATGGGAGTTTCTGGCTTTGTTGGTTTTGTATAAAGGGCTGAGCACATCGTGCTCCATGTCATTTCAGCAGATTTTGCATATCAAAAATCAACGGACGACCTGGAGATATGCAGAAAAAGTTTTTTCACACAGTTTTATATATGACCACTATACCAGCTTAAGCCCAGCAAGGAGATGCTTGGATATAACGAAATATATTGGATCTTGCCTTTCAAAAATGCGTTACAAGTGCAGCACATAATGTTGGCACACTATGTTTCTCCGTGTGAATGCAGTCACACATATGTTTAATATTGTTGAACAGGCATCACCACAACGTAGGTTCATGCAAGTCCAGTAGCTGCGATTGCGGACATACAAGTGAGGACACCCTGCACTACTTCTTTGTCTGCCATAAGTACAACTCTATCAAAGCTGACTTACACGAAAGTCATTCGAGTGACTCTGTTTACTTTAAAACAGTTTTTTACGGCAGTGACAAGCGTGCGGACTCAGACAATGAAAACATTTTTCAGCAGTTTTTGCATTTATTGAAAAATCACAAAGGATTAAATTTTCCATGAACAAGTGGGGGTGCGTCCGTACCAAATGGGATCAATTTCTGTACTTAGAGGCACGCCATAACTTTCTTTGATCTGTGTGTCCTGTCGGCCCACCTTCCTTCTTTGTGTAACCTTTGCCATTGTTATTTCCTTTTTTTTTTTTCGTCAACGTCTGGCTCTTTTCTTTGCCTCTAAGTCTTATCTTTTTTATTTTTCTATCACAATAGGATTTCATATAGGACATTGCCCTGTTCTCCAATGAATAATAAGATAAATTTAAACCAAACCATGTATCTAATATATTTTTCTGTGTCATCAGAATTCCCTGGAAACCTGGCTACCAGTTTTTCTGTAACCGAGGAAGTCCTGTCTGCATACAGAAAAGATGGATGCTTCATTATAAAGTAAAGTACAACAATCTGAAACTATAAATGACTAATGTTCCTAGACATTTCACTATACAATCAACACACTCCGCGCTCTTTGTATTATTAGTCTCACAATTATGATACGTTCGCTTCAATCAGAGAAGATAAAACGCCAAATTGATTGATCGTATCAAGTTATTATTTATTAATTTAATTAGTTCAGAAGTATGGAAATTACGGTTGAAATTTAGGCATGTTAGTGTACATATAAATGTAGTGAGGCTGCACTACACTTGATAAAATATATCCGACATGTTTACACATACATTATTATCATGTGAAAAGAATTTGAAGTTTGTATGATCAACAGGTATTCAGCAGAATGAGAGCCGTTGCCCGCATTAAAGGGCAAAACTTTCTGTGGTTAATATGTCGGAAGACAAGTTTCATTTGCTTGGGAATAAATACAATTGACATAAGTTCATCTGAACAAGATTGGATGAATTTCTCATGAAATATTTATACACGTACACATTTTAAATTGTAAGCTATGCCAACACAAAGGCATCGTATTTGTCCTAACTTTTTGTGATAAATGAGAAAAATATCTCTGAAGTGGTTTTCGGGTGCAAGGATACATTCATCATCGATAAAAACAAGTACCGGTAAGACAAGTGTTGATGTATGCCACTGATACCAGCATGACACACCCAATTATAGATGTGTGCTGCAACCTCATAGAATAATTGACAATTTTTGAGTATCTATGTAATTTTTTGCCAAAATTGACTTAAGATCATGTTCTCGAAATAACTCTTTTACATTTTCGGCTAAAAGAAAATTATATTGCAAGTATATTTTGGTACATAATGAAATTTTTAATTACGTTAGTGTGAAGATGAGCAAATCCCTGTTATCAATTTATTACATTACTCCTATCTGAAAGACGATGTTGCCATTGCTTAATAGATGATGTTCTCATTGTTTTTAACTGGGGCATTGACTTAGGGGGAAAAGTCGGGTCCCGGGACCTGCAAATAAATTATGTTTAATACTCGGGACCCGTAACGCGTACCCGGGTACCCGTAGCAAAAACCCTAACTGAAATGGCACACAGAAACATATTTTAATTTGCTTTTATTCAGGTTCAGTGTAATAATTCCACCATTCAAGAACTTGCCTGTGTCTGAGAGAAAAAAGAAAAAGAAAAAATAAACATAGAACATTATGGCGAAAGGGGCAGAAATATACATGTATCTATGATTTGTTGATTTATGTCTGAAGTAGTCGGTTTTTAAAAATTGGATTCAGGACCCGACTTTTTGGCATTTGACGGGGGGGGGGGGTACCCGGGGTACCCGGATCCCGAGTCAATGCACTAGTTGTAACTTGTAAGAACTATTTCTTTCTACTCTGGGTACCACAGAAATTTCTTTGCGACGGAAGAAATCCAGGCAATCAAAGGCTCTTGGTCGGAGGACCGAGATGAGTTGAAGGACAAGAAGTGGGAGGTAAAGATTGGTGTTTAACAGTTTAACTCTGACTAAGTCATGTGGTAGGATCAGTGAATATATATTTTGACCGGGGGCACTCGTTGTACACATTTACTGGGAAAGTATTTGCAAAATTCACAAAAATCAGGATGGAGCAAATTATAAAAGGAACATATGATATGACGTATATGTAAAGTGAATTACGAATTCAAAGCATATAGAAGATACATTTATAGCTATTGATTTAAAAGTCAACAGCTCAACTATAGAGCAGTATAGATCCAACAAGATAGTGATTTCGTGTTGCATACGTTTGTCTTTATGTACAGCTCGACAGTGGTAAAGTGAATATATGGATGTGGAACCACCCCGGATGTGACACCACCGGGCTGGTAGCAAGGTCCCGTAAATTAGTGGATATTATGGAAAAGGTGATTATCATCATTTATTTATCTTATTGTGAACTAGTCAGAGTCTGCTGCTTAAATGAAATTTTTATGCTGGTAGTACTTATCACATTTCTTTGTCGACTTTCACATTTAAAATCAAATTACAAGGTAGCACGGGGGTTGGCGGGTTGGGTGTTGGCCTTTGGGGGGTCAGTTTAAGTAGCAAAACTTGGCTTATCCCGTCAAAAGATACCGCTGTAACTTTATTTTCCCTGTCATAATTTCAATTTCAAAGTATATTCACAGAATTGTCAGGTCATTAACACACATAACATCACAGAAGGCAATACTGGATAACTAAAAGTTCAGCTGTAGATCAAATTTTATAGGACGTATGCAGTATATTCTGTGAGCCAAAGTGGCTTCCCAATGACATATGCCGAACGATAAGAAGTAGCAGAGGACACCAGTGGTCAAGAGGTATCACATGATCTACCCTGACCAAAGTATTGGTCAGAATTGGTCAGGTGAGCTTTTTTCACTAGTGCTGCCCTCTACCCCTTGCCTCTTGGCTCATGCCATTCCCTCTTACATGAATTAGGTACTTCTCTGCATGAAACCAATTGTATTTAAGACAAAATTGTGTTTGGGCAGGGAATTTCATCGCTCGATGATGATATTAAAAACAACGTCTTTACAAAAAGTCATACTAAACAAACTTAAAGATTACTTGCACCAGAAAAAATACTATGTCGACTACGTAGACAAAATGATATATTAAAACAAAATGTTCTCATTTATTATGCCCTGGTACTTTGATATAGAATAAAAACACCCCCAGCCCTACAACAAATGATCAATTTCTGATTGGTCCTCACAATTGACATGTATACACCAAAATTGTCCACAGACCACTTTAATACACTTGAACGTTACGACCACAACTTTATCATAGCAAGCTTATCAGTGAGGGATCTAATAAACGTCCGAATATATTTAATGAGTATTAAAAAGGCATTCACCGACGTAAACGTTTCCAGCCCAGATGGATGTACCATTCTTTAGAAAAAAAAAGATTATCTACCATGACATATCGTTGCGATCACACTCGTGATATTTACAAAACGTTCCGTTACACTTAAAATCAGCATAACAGTTCACAAAATTGTTATATTGACCACAACTTCAATTCACTTTGTTATTCTCATATAACATAGCTGGGAATAAAAGCTATACCAACAAGTAGCTACGGTCATAACGACAATAAGCAAATCATAAAAAAATGACATTGATACATGCACAGGGAGGAGGAGTTGGTTCAAAGTTGTGATCATGTAGCATTGGAGAAAAAAATGCTAACAGTTACGTATGACCCTTAAATGCTGCGATTTCAGCTGAATGGAGGGGAAGTATATCATTACTATTCTGTTGTGGTGAAGAAAGGTCCACACAATGGAGGAGAAAAGCTGCCCTGGCACCAGGACTACGCGTGAGTACTAACTTTGGCTTCATGTGGACTGTTGAATGTCATCTTCGACATAACATTTCGAAAAAAGAAATATCAAATTTGTGAAAGCTTTGTGCTGTTCAAACAGTGGCTTCCGGGAAGACTGCGTAAAATATTGGGTACCAGTCATGCACATTGTAGGATCTTAGTTTGCCATTAATATCAAAGCAATGTACTGACAGATTAAATGCCTCTTTGATCCTTTATCGTTAGTTAGAAGTAAGGTGCAATTTTTTTATTATTATTAATTTTTGAAAGATCGTTGTTGTGGCTGCATTGCAAACACCACTGACTATCAACTGCAAGTGAAGACGATGTTCTGGCAGCCAATTTGGCAATAAGTTTTTGAAGTTTGAAGTTTTTTATTTCAAAAATTTACGATACAAATCATACAAGGCATAAATTGAGGGCTCAAACCCTTACGGGCTTATATACCCTTAGCCATGGAGCATAAGGTACACAAATGAAAGTTATCTATATAAATGATAAACTTCTTGCTTCATAAGCAAACTAATAAGAGATACATGTGTAAATAAAGAAATAATAAAGCGATTCTTGCTAACATTACAATATAACAACAGAAAGCATCATCTAAATGTGTTCCATATACAACTTCTTGAGTTTACTTTTAAAGGCATAAAGGGATGACAATGTTCGTAAAGATATTGGGAGTTCATTCCAAATTCTTGGTCCATTAATCTTAATAGAAAATAAAGAGGTGTTAACCCGATAACGAAATATATATAATAAGATTTTTATAATACGCTTTCGATGTTAACTCACCATAGCTGATCATTATCACGTAAAACAAATGACAAGTTGTTCTTGATACGCACTGAGTTTGAAATGAAACTATTATATAACATAAATAAACCTGAAGGGCAACTTATACATTCTTCCCGGTCAGGTATGAACAAGTGGTTAATGTATCTGCTTGTTTTATTTTTTTTTTTTTAGAACAGTTGAACAAGTATGTTGTATGTATACATAAGTTACCCATACAGTTCTTTTAATGTATTAGAGATAAACAGCAGGTTTTTTAAAACGTGTTACTGAAAATCACAAATACAATTTTGCTCCATCATTATAATATTTTTAAGCCGTTTTTGTAAATTTTAAGGGAAAACAATTGCTCTCTGCATATTAGAAACTTTCTCTTCTGTCATGAAGTACAGAAATGTTTACATGATAATTGAAAATAGAAAGTGGCGTTTTTACTGTCATTTTAAAAATAATGCACAATCGTTGATCTACTAGGCTAGTTTGCGGATACATTTGAGCTTGGGCACTATTCTCAAAACTTTAGAGGGAAGAGTGACTTGTCTCCTCTGTACACAGTACCAGCAGTCTAAAAATCATGCCTGATGTCCCAATTTGCAGATATATATTTTGTACCCTGATCAAGCTATGCGCAGTCAAGGCCAAAATCCCAAATTACAAGGTGTTCGTGGTTTTAAAGGACTTCCACTCTTTATTGTTGTCGGTACCGAGATATGCAGCGACTTAGTCTTGATTTTCCGATTTTTACAATGTTTTGCCCACTGAATTTTTTTGTATGAGTTGGTTTGAAAATGACATTTGAAAAAGCATAACGTTTAATCGTCACTAAATTTATAACTGGTGTACGTGGTGCCCTTTAACTGAGCAGATCCCATAGGATGGGTGGTAACTGCTCCCCATTACTTGCAGATTTATATTTAACCTGGCTTGAATATAAGTATGTGCATAAATTGATTGACTTTCAAATGGCTACAAAATTATCAAACAACGCAATATATATTGATGACATTGCTTGTGGAAATGTGCAAAATTTCAGTGAAATTGCTAAAGAAATTTACCCCAAAGATATCCCCTTGGAAGGTAGCAATTCAGATGGTATCAGGGATGTGTTTCTGGGCTTGGATATTCGGGTCACTAATGAAGGTTTTGTAGTAAAGTCTATCACAGAATAGATGAGTTTAACTTTGAAGTAGGTAAGTATCCTTTCCCTTCAGTAATATTTCAGAAACCACAGGATATAATACATTTTCGTCACACATTTTGAGATTTGGTCGTATTTGTTCTTAGATTCAGGACTTTGCATCTAGAACCAATTTATTTAAAATATCATCGAGTCTAGAGGATTCAAGGATGTACTTTTGATCAAACATTTCAATACATTTTCCTGTAAATATTCAGAGATGGTTAGAAAGTTTAGCTTCAATGATATAAGCGATTTTAAACTTGCTTGTTTTGCTACTTAATTTTCTCTTTGGCATCATTCTGTTTTAATATTTACCTTTCAGACATTTTAGGCTTGCTTGTTTTCTGGTAGGTTAAACCCCCAGGGGCTATCGGCGCAAGCAGCGGCCTACAACAGTTACAAGCTTGCCTAATTGCACTTGATATCTGGTTAAGAAAAACTATATTTTGATTGCATTTGACTTAACTACTAATGACTTTCATTCTTTTCTGACTTGCCCTACAACTTTTCCTGTTAAAAGCCAAAGAATATTAGAAACTTTGGGTACAATAATTTATTAGACTTTAAACTTGCCTGTTTTGCAACTTAATTTTAACTTTTAGCATCATTCTGTTTTAATACTCACCTTCAGACATTTTAGGCTTCCATGTTTTCTGTCAGGTGAAACCGCAAGGGCTATCGGTAGAAAGCAGCGACCGACGACAGTTACAAGTTTGCCTAATTGTACTTAGAATCGGTTTCAGAAAAAGTATATTTTGATAACATGTTTTTGACTTAAATGCTAATGACATTCATTTTTTTCCTGACATGCCTAAATACACATTTACTGAATATCAAGTATTTACTAAAATGTCACAAACTTGACCCATTACGTTGAAACATTGACTCAAGGTTAGCAGTGAAAAAGAGCTTTATTGTTTCGGGACTTTCAAAGTGAGGAGTAGGTGTCATCATGGGGTTTGTTTTACATTTTTGGTGCAGGGTATCCATTGTTGCAGTACTTCCTAGGATTTTCCTCGGTTTGTACAGGTGGTCTAGCTGCTACTGTTTAATTTTCAATCACTGGGACTGAATATAATGCCCCAGTTTGTGTTTACTTCAGTTGTACACTGGCAGGTGGTTTAACTAAGATAAGCTATCCAGCTAGAAAGGGTGCACACTGGTTCAGGGGTAAGTCAAATTGTTTTTAGCTGAACTTGTGCCATGCAAAAGTAGTAATTATGTTTGGTTTGACAAGTATTCTGCATCCATAAAGAAGCTCTGCATTTGTAAGCAAAACTTCACGTATTTAGCTAATTCATCATTTGCCACGTTCATATTTAATCACTATTATGTGGGTATAAGCTCCGAAACATGTTCTGAGTAGTTACCACCTGAAGACCCTTTAATTTATTTGGGGCTAAGACAGCCTATGTCAAAATGCTACATGAGAACGTGCGCAATATGGACAATTGTACTTTCATGTGTGTATAGATTCGGCAGTGACAGGTTAGCTTATGGAGAGTAAAGAGTTCGGACTGCGGAATAGGGAAACGACTTCTAGGAAGTGGTTCTGGACAAAAAGCTACACATACAAACAGGCAACAGATCCTCGTCAGCGGCCACATGAATGTTCCTTGTGGGCCAAGTTTGGATTTCACATTTTAACACAAGAACTTTTTTAATGTCAGGCACTGGTACAAATACGGATGCCTGCTGCCAGACATGACCACGGTCTACATTCCACTGGATCCCGTTGACAGACGAAATGGCTGTCTACAGGTAAGTCTTTGGGATCCGGCGCACCACTACAAAAAACACTAGCATAGAGCGCCTTTTATATCAGACTGTTTGGAATCAAAACAAAACTATACGCATATGACGTTTTTAAATTAAACGTTTAGGATTAAAGCTGGTGCAGGTATGTTGCCTTTACAGCTTCCCTGTTTTATGTTGCTCTTTTCATGTAGTAGTTAAAAGTATTTCTGTTTTTGTGTTTTTTGTTTGTTTGTTGTTTGGGGTTTGTGTCTTGGGAGCGTTTTTTGGTTTCTTTATACTGTTGGTTTTGTTTCGATTTTGGTTTTCTGCTCTCGTCCCCTCGGTTGGAAGGCAACAGAGCTATGTTTCTGCCCTGATCAGGGTACCTGTACTAGTTATGTTACTTTACCACCCTGAAATAAAATTTTACCACCAAAAATAAATGGGATTTTCTTAATATGTTAAGCATCTTGTATATTTTAAAACTTACTGAATGACTTTTTTAAGCTTTTTGCTTTCTCCAGTTGTTCTTTTAACCAAAGAAAGCTCATCTGTTATTGCTTAATGCACGAATGTGCCCTCCTTCCTGTCAAGGTCTTTGCTGCAGTCTAGGGGGCAGCACAGGATCCCAGTTAATATGAATACCAACAATTGTGCAAAATCAACTCCGGGATGCAATTTATAGTTCAATTTTATTGTCAACCTTGATGTCTCTGGTGGCAATAAATAGCAGGGAAAAGGCTCCTTTCAGCATCCATGTTTTTGTTTGTAACCAGCGAGCTGGATTCACTACATGTAATGGTGGTTTACATCTACCAGATATGTTTGTTTTGGCATTGAGCAATTATAAAAGAATATAGGTGAAAAAGTAACAAATTTCTTTGTGGAACCGTCATATGGCCTTGAACTTCAATTTTTTCAATGAAAGATATGGTGTAACTGAGGAAAAGATCTGCCTTGAGAAAGACCCTCGATAAAGTTCATAATCACGCGCATCGGTGGATACCTTGTCAATTTATAGGTAAAAAGTAATTTCTGGTGAGTAGGTATGCCTTGGATAAAATAACAAGAAATGTATTGTTCAATAATAACACATCAATGGGAAGATAGTCTTATTAGATTCTGTGTTCACAAGACCGAAGAACAAGGCGGCATTTATTTATTTATTTATTTATTTATTTATTTATTTATTTATTTATTTATTTATTTATTTATTTATTTATTTATTTATTTATTTATGTATTTATTTATTTATTTATTTATTTAAACAAAAAAAAACATAAAAGTTTGCAAAATGTCTCTTATTGAAGTAAGTGGGTGAAGGTCATCAAGGTCATCGATAAAGTAAGTCTAGTATTTTTTTTTTTACTTTCATGCTACAGCAAAACATTTATCCCAGAAGATCCCCCAGAAGGCCGAGCTGCAGTCCGGCTTTGGCAGATACAAAAGGGGAAAACACAGAGAGAGAGAGAGAGAGAGAGAGAGAGAGAGAGAGAGAGAGAGAGAGAGAGAGAGAGAGAGAGAGAGAGAGAGAGAGAGAGAGAGAGAGAGAGAGAGAGAGAGAGAGAGAGAGAGAGAGAGAGAGAGAGAGAGAGAGAGAGAGAGAGAGAGAGAGAGAGAGAGAGAGAGAGTTGTACTCCTTGGGGTCTAAAAGTCATCCAGGTACTACTAGAATTTGGGAGGGAGCATTACTCGTACAAACAAAAACCATAAAAACGTCTATAAGCAACCTCTGTCTGCAGAGGCTGTAATTAAATGGGTTAATTCCAAAGTAATACCACTCTTGTGAGCACAGGTTTGGGTGGGCACACCCCGAGCTGGCCGCCTGGACCACGAGGAAATAGACGGCGTTGTATTGGCAGACCCAGAGCGAGTGCAGCAAGTTGCCCAACGTTTCGGAAAAGTTTTGATAGAGTTAGAACCAGGTAAGGGTATAGAAAGAAGGATGACCTTGTGGTATGACAATTCGCCAAATAAGGTCGTTATATTTGTGCGCCTTTATAAACACGATACTAGCATTTTGCAGTTTTCTTTTCAGTGTTCCCTGCTTGTTCGACCAAATTCAGGAAGGGAGCACACCCATGTCGTGGCCAAGCCCATGATTAAGTCCTCTGCTTTTTAATATATTTTATAAAATACAGGGTAGAAATTATGATATATTAAATCTTGTTGAGGAAGCTATACTTCGAGGTAAACAAATGCATACCTTCCGAAATTACATCTTTCTCTGGTTAGAACCTAATCAGCGACGGTTAAGCAAAGATGCCAAACATGCTTTCCTTGCAAAATCTTATGCTATTTTTGATTTAAACTACACATTACAAGTTTCAAACAATTTTAGCCACTTTAGCGAAAGTTAAAAAAAAAAAAAACCTACAGCCGTTGAATAAACATGCCGCTGGTGCGGTAAGAAAATACCAAGTTGTCTCATATATGTGATACCCTCAAATACAACCATCTTTTTTTTGTCATTGCATAAAAGGGCCTTTTTTCACGTAACGGGATTTTAATGCAGGATTGTGTCAAACATGTGCTTCATTGTCATCTTATGTACGTACACTAGGACAAAGTATGAATGGATTTCTGGCCCGACAAGAGATTTATCAGTTTTCTCGAAATGATTTCGTGCTGGTGTTTCATGAACTCTTACAGCACGACAGTTCATAAATGATTTGATAAAATAAAATATATGCTTTTAAGAGCAAAAAAAAATCGACAGTGGAATGAACAACCTGTACCAGGCTAACGTGTTTGATTGTCAGGTGATGTATTTATTCGTAACTGCAACCTTCTTCACGCCAGTGATCGCAGTTACAATGACGACACTCGCCTAGAGCTGGTGATAACGTACAACAGAGCGGAAAATGATCCCGTGTACAAGCACCACCATCCTGGATACACACCTATTGACAAGGTACTGCTAACACACCACCAAACTGGGTAAACACCCATTTACAAGGTCTGCTAACGCACCACCACTCTGGGTAAACACCCATTGGCAAGGCACTTCTAACACACCACCACTGTGGGTAAATACCCATTGGCTAGGTGGTGCTGACACACCACCATCTTGGATACACACCCATTGACAAGATACTACGAACACACCAGCATCCTGGGTACACACCCATTAACAAATGTTGCGTATACGTGCTGATAGTGCAAAAAAGATGCAGGAAAGTGGACACCCAAACGTAAGGACCATGTTTTGCACAAAAACAAAACGTCGTTGACGATACTTACAAATATAGGCTGATTTTATCTAAATTACATAAATTGCAATATAAGTACTCCGAAGTTTCCCCGGTGTATAATAACATTCGTGGCTGACAGTGAAATTCTCGGGAAATAATGAACATTTAAAGATAATATTTGGAACAAAATGTTTGAAAGAAAGAAATAGACAGGCTTAATGCTGCAAACGTCGACGGAAGTTAAGAGCTGATGCGTCAGCACCATCCAATAGGCAACCTTTAACTTGACAGGTGTAGTTGTATGTGTATGTTATTTGGGCTGGTAAAGCGTCCATGAATTTCAAATGACTTCATTTTTAAAAAATGTCCGAAAATATATGGACAATATGACAGATATAGATAGAATAACCCGAAATAGACAGTATGTAAAACTGGTTTGAGCATTATATTCACTGATACAGAAACATTTGGTATTCTGTAGGGTTGCAAGAGACAAGAGGTTAGGTGTTTTACGACCAGCTTAAATAAAAGCAGTGACCTCGGAGGTAGTCCCTGAATTAAAGTAAGGTCATCTAAGCTACACTGCAATAACCACCATTCGTAGTTTTCGTTAATTTGTCAGCAACAGTACAAGTGGATTGTGGTTGTCCATCAGTTTGCTAGTCTTTAAACAAAATAAAATAATTTTTAAGTCCGCACAGAAAATACAATACGTAAATGCTGGTGTTACCGGGTAAGAAATGCGTAAAATGCTACTGTTTGTGCTACTTTTAACAAAAATGAAGAAGCTGCAAAACGTAGAGTTTAACTGAGTTACGTTCATAAGTTTCCATATCTCTTTCAATTTCAGGTTGATAATTTGGAGATCCTGAAATGCCGAACGAACAGTTTAGAAGGCAAGGAATTTCTTGATCCCTCATGCTCGCAGAAAGTTCGTGATGAACTCTTCCGAATTGGATTTCACTGAAAAAATCCGCGAGGACTGTAACACGGGAATATTCACTGCGAGGTATCGTAGGATACACACGACGTGTCTGTCAGCTGGAAATATCACCTTGCCTATTAATAAGCATCCTCAATGGATAAGTCTGTATGTTACACCCAGGCACCGTAATTGTAATGTCACGCTAGACGGTCACTCATAATAATGTTCCCGCTAAGATCAGTAAAATTAAAGCAATACAAATGAATACATTGTTTGTAGCCAATGGGCAGAGCAAGGATTGTAGCAAAAGTATCAAAGCCTTTCCTTGAGAATTTAAAATGTGCATTTAAAAATTTGAGAGTGGTGAAACAATAGTATGGAGCATTTTAGCTTCCTGTTAATTTCACTCAAGTTGCCATGATGGCTTGTGTTCCAGGGAAGACCAAAATGCTCCTGGTCAACAGCTTTCATCAGTACGTTTCGGCCGAAGCACACTGAAGAAATATGTTGCCTCAGTCTTCGATTTAGTAATGAAATGATTAAAGCCATGATCTGTTAAGTAAACACTACTTCAGTATCTTTCAATGGCCTGTTTCATGTATGTGCACGTTACGCTCGCCTTTTTCTGAATAAATGAAACTTGCAAAACTAATTTCTCGTGTAGTGTATAATGACATTTGTTTTGCCAATTTGACACCTTCCAAGAAGCAACCAAGGACCTTCAATGTTTCCCTCGTTGTCATTCATGATCAGTGTTTATGAAACTATGTGGACTGAATTCAATATTACTGGAAGCTGTTATGTACGTTTTGTGCTTAGAACAGATATTAGAAAAAAGAAAACCCTTAATTAAATGAAACAAGACTACTTTGTTAACTTTTGGTTGAGATTTATGTAGTCATTGTACAATTAAATGAAACAATTTGTGTTTCTTCAATACCCATCGAAATTTATAACCTGAACCTTTGGCTCTGGTCATCGTCATCACACACCAACGCAAATGACAGCATAACTTTATTACAAAACGTATACCCATTATGAGCACAACATTCCGTGTAAAAATATCTCTATTAATCTTTGTTGTCTGTGCCGTAATTGGTGATACTATTCTACCACCACGGCCAAGAACTTTTGTCTCACTATTCACATATTTCTAATCGCGAAAACAACGGTACAAGTAATGTATATAACTCAATGCACGTAAACACACACAGACACACACAGACACACAGACACACACACAGACACACACACACACACACACACATATATATATATATATATATATATATATATATATATATATATGTTGAACTAGAGAGAGAGAGAGAAAGAGAGAGAGAGGCAGAGAGACAGACAGACAGACAGAGATGGAGAGAGCGAGAGAGAGATAACTCCATACCTATTTTCAAGACACTATGCTCAAAGACTGTTACTTCCTGCTCATATCGTGATGTAGCGCTTGAAATAAATCCCTTTTCTTCATGAAATAAAATTCGTTTAAAACAAACTTGTCCCGTGGATCAAATACGAAGTTACTCCAGTAACTGCTTCCCTGGTCATCTAAAATAACATTATATTGGCAAAAGCCTTTTGATCTATATGAGTGTACAATCAAGCCATGAATAGTTTGATTTATCGGGCACGACAGGTACTTCTACAGCCCAAAGTTTCACATTGGGTTTTCATAGCCATGTGTTCCGTCATGCTGGGTATTCAACTCATCGCTCCATCACCCATTTTCAATTGCACTGAGTTGAGTGAACTGTTCTTTATACCCATGTAGTCAACGAATTTTATTCCTTGCAGACTGGTATTGGCTGCCTTTATTTCACTGTTTGGTACCTGGAAAAAATTCACAAAATATTGATACTTTTTTCCACATTTCGCTTATAGGTAATGCGTTGTAAAGGCTATGTACCGATGGTCGAAACTCTGCTGAAAAGCAAAGTTAGTTCCTCTTATACTTTTTGTTTAATTTTTTTTTCAATACGAAAAAGTGGAGGTGATTCGTGTCAAATTGAAACATGAGAAGTACCTTAGAATATGTGAGGCAAGAAATGTGCATGCAGTCAAGAGGTCACAACAGAAAATCATTCCCTGTATGAAATATTGACTCAAAGTAACAATTATATTTTAAATGTACACGTAAAACGAATATTTTTCTTGTTTGTTTGTTTGTTTGTTTGTTTTTTAATTTTTAAAAACTAAAAATAAAGTTAACGATTGCTGTTGTCGCTTATTGCACCACCACATTGTACCGGATTTAAACAGAAAACAAACACCTAAAATTTACAGCCACGCGGATCAATAATATTTTCAGAACAAAAAAGTCTTTTTAGAAAACTGTCTGAACATTTATATTTCAACATATGTATGTGAGAGCTGGATGCAACAGTCCAGAGTCTAATGTATATAATAAAGACTCTCATAAGGCTAGGACTTCAGATTTTATATCACTGATTCTGTGGGACATTCTTCAGAGCCCCAGGTTGCTGTCACTTGCCGATCATGTGGCTGTTCCCCTGTGAAATTGTTTTCATGCATTGTGCATGGCATGGCTGTGATGTCCCAACACCATAAGCAACCAATATGCAGTTAACAGATAAAAGTACAAATTATTTTCAATTTTGCTATTTTAATTGCAATGTCAAATAATGGTGGGTCGCTTTGCCCCATAAGCTTGTGTATTTCCGTTGCTTTCTATTGTAATTTGCAATCGAATTTCAAGTGACATACTTTACATCCAATACCACATGTTCCATGATAAGTCTCGGTGAATAGCAAAAATGCGCATATGTCTGCACATGTAACTGGCTTATTCAGCATGATATTACCAAAATATGAAACATCGGGAATACACATGCACAACTTTGCATATTGGCTTCTGCATTCAGCTGAATGCAAGCACAATTTGTAAGTGAAGACACTCTTCTTCGCTGGCCAATGTCACAACTTCAAACAAGGGGGTTGAGGGTTGGAGGGGCTCCTCAAACCGTTAACTTCATTGTTCAAACTTTGACTTTGATCAGATTTGACTTTGATCAGAACTTTTCACATCTGGACCACAGTTCTGGTTCAGGTATCATATCACCTGATACGAATGATGAAAAAATATTCTAATTACGTGATTACCTTCTCTAGTTTACAGTAGGATGCACTGGGGTGGCCGTCGGACTTGACTGGACTATTGAAAGCTCTATTGTAGGCCACAAGGAACCCCCAGCGCCTGTGCGGACTTGTGTTCTGGGCACTGTAGTGTAGTATGTTGCTGTGGAAGAAGATGGCGTCACCCGCACGCAGTTCCGCGTGCAGCAGCGGGAGCATACGCTTTAGAATTGCCACCCGCTTTGGATCTGCAGCCACCTGCTCTCCCTGGGCCACGTGGTCAACACGACCTGCTTTGTGTGATCCTGGGAGTATCTGATAAAATAACAGCACTGTGTAGTGAAATGAATTTTGATTACTCATACATTTATGTAAGCCAACAACGGACTTCAAACCCATGACTTCTGAAAAATTCAGCTGGTTATTTGCCAGGTTAATTATGCCCAGGGGTCATTGGAAGGTCGCCAAATGTTAAGTCCAGTGCCCCTATTTTATAATTCCTGAACTTCAATACAATATCTATGTCGTCACCTTGAATGCAATATCTATATCATAGTAAAATTCTGTGAACTCAAATGCCCACCCACCCACCCACCCCCCCAAAAAAGAACCAAAACCAAACAAAAAAACAAAACAAAACAAAACAAAACAAAAACAAACAAAACAAAAACAAACAAACAAACAAACAAAAACGTATATTAAATTAATCGTCAATTTTTGTGAGTCCATTTCAGATTCCAGCTCCGGACCTCTGGCAACTTCGACGGCCCAAATGATATGTACAAAGCGCGCACCTGTTAGCTATTTTAAAAAAACGTTAAAATTTATTGGTAAATTACTGAACCAGTTTTGCAGATCTCCTCATGGTTTACATCAACGTAATCAGGCTCGGGTATTCCCATAGCCCAGCACAATTTATATATCTGATTGATTTTTTTTACCTCCAATATAATTTCAAAGCCGAAGCAAAGTACTTCAGCCCCAAAAGACCAATGGGGCATATGTACATTATAACTATTCACAATATTGTGTAAACTAACTTCTTTGAAGGTATTCAAGCTGTGGCAACTTTGATAATCACCTGCTCTCAAATGTGATAATGAACGTATGCATGATATCTTCTTGTCAAAAGTATTTTTTAATAAAGAGTCGCCAAGAAAAATTCAGCTGACGTAAAAATATGCACGCATTTTTCACCAGCTGAATCAGGTACCTGGATTTTATACCACGCATAATCATTTTGGGTAGCAAAGAAAATTACAGCAAAGTGTAGTGTCGTTGGATACAAGCGTTCCTCTTGCTGATCATGGTGATAAAGTGTGACATCTGTGTCTTCACAACATTATTCCCACCATGCTTAATATTGGCAAATGCCAAATCTCAGTAAGGCATATTACAGAACGCCTCCTCTAACAACAACAACAGAAGCCGCATTAATACTAGAATATCTTTGTGTTGGATGGCCGGTTCATTCAAAGACTGTTCTTCCACAGGGTCCAATCAGCAGATTTTAGCATAATTATAATTGTAATACAAAGTAAACGGAAAAGCTGGCCAACGTGTGCCGTTATTTTGCCGCAAATTCAACTCAAATACAGCATTTTGTTTTAACTGGTCTGGACGGTCAATTTGGGCTGGGAAAAAAGCATAGCTGTTGCATAAAGCCACGGTTCCAGGTGCCCGTTCTCCGAGTTACCTGGGCAAACGGTCGCTAAAGTACTTTTAAAACATGACTTACTATCTTAAATTTAATCTGCCCGCTCTGTTGTGTCTGGAGCAGTTATCATCGTTAGTTACAAATCAAAATACGACACGGCACGCTCGAGCGCCATTTTGAACATTGCGCAATTAATGCATTGATTGCGGGACAGTCTCACAAAAGTACACTTGATTTGGATGTCAAAGTGAGTCGCGGCCACAGCATATATATCATTATTGATGCTCTGAAATAATTGCAAAATATATACTTTTGGTTCCATATATTATAACCCTCTTGCCATCTCCACTCGACAAGATCGTGCCAATGCTCATTTACAAACCATTGGCATTGGGTGCGGAACTCACTATTTTCATAATGGCAGCCAAGTCGATTGGCTGTTTTGAAGAGTAAGCGTCCAAAATACATGTGTGATTAGTGTTAAGGAAAGGTTAATTTGTTGAATGAATCTAATGTACAATATACAATGGAACTTTTCCTGAGTGAGTATTACCTGAAAATGTAAATACAATGACAAACAGTGACCAGTTGTGGGCCCTAGAATTAGGATTTTATATTACATAGTGAAGTCGCCCTGAGGTAATGAAATGAGGGTCAGCAAAAGGCTGAGTACCAAGCGCCCCAATGCATCAAAGACGAAGCTCAATGGAGAAAGTTGCCCCGATACAATTGTGGATACAGGTCCGAAAGTACTGGCGAGTTTTTATATAAGTGGTAACAATTTAGGAATGTAACGATTCACCGGTGCATCGCAATACAAGAAACCACGATATGTATAACTGTATATAGCGACGACAATTGTGCACTTCGATGTTAATTAGTAAATACGTATATACGAACTGTATTATGTATGTATTGTGCACGTCGATGTAAATTAGTAAATATTAATTTTTAAATAAATTACGGAAAAAAGTCCAGTGAGACTTGAGCAAGTCTAATGAGAGTCTGGCGAGAGGGTTTGTATTTGAGTCTGCATAGAAGGGCAAGCCGGTGACTGCCTTTATTAACAATGCGTGTTACATGCTGGTGCCATGACATGTTGCTAGATAGTGTAACTCCAAGATGTGTATGTTGAGTAGCCTCAGGTATCAGTGTATTTCCAAGGAGTAGGGGTGCATGATCTGGTGTGTTTCGTTTAGATAAAAGAATTACTGAAATTATTTCGTTGCATCAATTGTCATGTGCCAGAGCTTGCCCCAATGATGGACTTTTACAAGGTTAGAATTAAGGCTTTCAGCAGTGGCAGTTGGCTCGTGGACAATTTCAAGAATACTATTATCATCCACGAGGAGTCGGATGTCACAGGCAATATTATCAGTGATGTCGTTTACGTAAACGAGGAAAAGTAGGGGGCCAAGGTTGGAGCCTTGGGGCACTCCGGCCTCTATGGGGAGGCAAGAGAAGGTTTGTCCTGCAAGAGTAACGCGTTGAAGTTGGTTTGAAAGGTAGCTTTCCATAAATCGTAAAACAGGATCTTCAAAACCCAGCTGTTTCAGTTTGAAAAGTAGACCAGTGTGTCAAAGTCTATCAAAGGCCTTGGATATGTCCAGGAAAACCATACGAGCCTCATGGCCCAACTCAAGTCCACTGTAAATAGTATGAAGTATGCCTACAAGTTGATTCATAATGGAATCTTTTTTCTTGAAACCAGAATTATTGACAGATCGTAAATTGTTCAAAGCTACATTCTCACAGAAGATGTTACAGCCTTAATGCTCAAGTAGACATTACAGAGGAGTGAAATTTGCCGGTAGGTTGCCTTTGACTGTTTATTACTTTTTTTTTTTAAATCACATCATTTTTGTCTCAAGCCAGCGGGTCATATATAATTTACGTATTGTTACTTCCAATTATATATCCATGTAGTTACGGGAATGACGGCCACCCATTTCCTTTTTCTCTCCCTCCTTGCCATCATATTTGTTATGTCCTGTGCGTTCTCTATTTGTAATCTACTATGTTATCCACTCTCTGTTGTATTGTCAATTCGTGTACTAGAGGCCTTCACATAGTCATTATGCCGGGTTGCCAATTGTTTTTGCGAATAAATATATTCTTACAGAAATATACAAAGGTTTGGCACGTATATAGACTGACTGCAAAACTTTAAGTAGTTTGCAGATAAGTTGCACGTGTCTTCAAGAAAAATCCCGAGAATGATATATAAACTGACGAGTATTGTTTTGATACAAGAGGGAAGAAACTAAATACAAAAATTATAATTGCAGATGTGTAGCATTATAACGTGGGGCAAATGTCGTGACGCAAGACCACCTAAATGTTTATAATTTATCTTCAGGAATTGTTCCAGATAAATGAAGGGATTATGGGATTTCGTCAAATATTGACAATCCTACTCATATGAAATTACGCAGTTTTTGTACCTGTATATCGCTGATTTTACTTGATGTGGCGACAATAAACTAACCTGCAAACAACCATTTTCCTTCGTTGCATCATCTAGTGCTATGTAGAATGTCCCCATATCAGGAAATGCACATCCATTTTCGTACCAGTAGCTGAAAATGACGTAATTAGTGCATTGACTTGGGACCCGGGTACCCGGGACCCCCCCCCCCCCGTCAAAAGGCCAAAAAGTTGGGTCCCGAATTCAATTTTTAATACCTGACTATTTTCGATAGAAATAAACAAATTATAGATCTATGTGTATTTCTGCCTTTTTCACTGTACTGTTGTAACAACCTGTCGAATGGTGCAATTCTTACACTGTACCTGTATAAAAACAAGTTAAAATATGTTTCTGTGTATTCTTTCAGTAAGGGTTTTTGCCGCGGGTACCCGTTACGGGTTCCGGGCATCAAACATAATTTATTTGCGGTTCCGGGACTCGACTTTTTCCCCTAAGTCAATGCACTAGACGTAATACAATATCATCATCAGTGACTTTGACCCTAGGTCAACAGCTTTTTCAGGTGCACTCTGGGCACAATGCGTCAATACTAGCGAGCCGGAGGAGTATATTGACTCACTTTGTTGAAAATAGAAGCAGATCACATGTACGACATAGGACCCTTTTTGGTAATACTGTAACTGGAGAAGTGGTGTGCTGATACATTGGTATCAGGTCTCTGATGGTTAAAATTATTCCAAACTTTGTCTACCGTATCAACAGTTGTATTTGCGCCCCAACAGCGTGCAGAGGGAAACTGGTGACCGGCAACATTCTCCCCCTGTATGCTTTTTTGGTACTTTGAATGAAAATAGTTTTTTAAGCCACAAAAATTAAGATTAAAAGGACAGGCATCAAGCAAGTGATGTGTTAAGATTGACCAGGTTACTTGGAAAAAGACGTTGGGCTACATTCTGAAGTTTGAAACATAATGGCTTTGCGTTTCATTTGTTGCAAATGAACTGCTAAAGCCATGTAGATATTGGTTTAAGGCTCTTTTCACCCGGCCAACAGGAAAAAAGTCAGTATATTTTACATTTATATGCACATGCCTAATGTACAACCAGGGATATGGAACACTCATCAAAACGTCTGAATGCATATTTAGATCTCGAGAAAAGAGAGGTTAGCTGAAACTCACTGATAAAACTATCAAAATGTTAGTTTGGTTGCACTCTCTGAAGTTCTGAAACAGTTGACTAGATTAATGATGTGTGAAAAGAAGACACCTGGTAAAAGTAGTGCCTATGCATAATATTATGATATAGTGTGTACCGCAGTCCATTCAACTACATAAAAACGTGACGCAGGGACAAGGCAGACACCAGCTACAAAAGTAGACCTTACCCGTAGTCCTGATGCCAAAGAAAAGAGCCCCCTGTGTGAGCTTCCTTCAGGGACACTTTGATGTGGTACGGGTACACCTCGCCACCGAGAAGCTGCATGGTGTGACATACATGATGCAAGTGACTGAACAGAATACATTAAAGTGAACATTCAAATTTTGAACAAAAACCTATAATTTGTTAAGTGCATTAATGGTTGTTGTGTGGGAAAATTGGTTTAAATTGGACCAAATAATTACTTGTAACAGTACTCACTGTTCTTATTGCTTTATTAAGTGGTAGTAGAAGTCAGGAGACCCGTTTATATAGGCTTTGAATTTTCATGTCTTTTGAGTTGCGTTATTGATAAAATTGATTTTTACGATTTTAGTCACTTCTTTTGATGATATGATCCAAATAAACACGTCTCGTCTCGAGAATTAAAATGGTTTTTAATCTATGCCATGCCTATACACTTTTTATCGACATACCGCTTCTGCCGTTCCTGCTATCTTCTCGCTGCGAACCACCATTCCCGTGACGTCATCAGGGACATTGTTCCATATCACGCTTGCTGTTAAAAACCCTGCACCATCTTGGCGCGAAAACGTGTTGTTTTTTACACCATCGTCTCGTTCAATTGCTGTTTTTAAGATACAAACTTCTTCGTTGTCCAAAATACCCCTTCAAATAAACAACCAACTTATGTTATTACCTCGTGCATCGGTGAGATATAATATAATCAAGTGAGACATTTTTGCAAAGGTTGACAATGCAGCTGCCGCCTCTTCCAAATATAGAGATCCCCTCCGTATACATATAAGCAGAATCTGCTGCTTAGATGCTCTTGCCAGAGAACTTAGCTTTTCCATCACATTCTTTCACATTAATTTAAATATGACGCAGCAGTCTTTTGTTTAAAGGAAACAATGGACAACTCTTTTCTTGAAGAATTTTCCTAAGTTCTATCAAGACTCGAAGCCAGTTACTATTAAGTTGCAAGTTGCATGAACTTAAACGTCAAAGTGTTTACTCGAATGACCGCTCCATAGATATCTTTCAATTGTATGTACTTTCATGGCTCACAGAATTGTCCACAGCCGTAATTATCGTAAGGGAATAATGTTGAGTAGAGATGAACAAAATCACAAGCACTTTCAAGACCAAAAGTATCGATATAAGAATGTACGATAAAAACAAAAACACACAAAACTGATTATGTATCCCACTATATTAAATTTAAAAAGCATTGATGACAAAGCAGGCCCGTAGCCAGAGGGGGTTCAGGTGATGCAAATGAACCACCCCAATGGGCTGAGGAAAAATTAAACATGCAGACAACAGTTTAATATTTTGCTAACATGTTACACCCTTTAAACTTTAATATTTTCCCAAGAAGTTCTACCCTAAAAACAGGCATTTCACTGAGGAGTTGTACCACACACCCACACACCCCAAAAACCAAAGGATAATAAGTTAAACTACTAGTGCTTTCATTGTCACAGAAGACAACAATGTGTTGGGAACAACAATCTTTTGTGACGATGCAAGCACAAGCAGTTCAACTTATTACAAACTTTCTGCTATACGTTGACTTTGAGAAGATGGTAGTCATACAGTAATCGTGCTTAAACCAATAGAGTCAGTTCATTGCAGTGCCCTGAACAAAATAATCTAACAATCTATGTATAGTTACTCCAGTATTATGTTTGGAAATTGTATGTAAATGCACCATTTCAAGAGTCATTTAAAAAATTCCTACCTTGAGGGGGGCGCCCTGGGAGGGGGCCGTCCCCTCCCAAGATTGGAAGTTACACTTTCATGCCCTCTGACCCCCCCCCCCCCCCCCCCGTTGAGACCTGGCTACGCGCCTGCAAAGTGTAATGTCGATGATATATCCAGCAAAATAAAGAGAATGTCAAAATAAATAATGTGGCAAGACTTACCTGATGATGGCATAGCCATACTTTTGAAAATCATTTTTCATGTCTGAAGTTATCTCAAAATCCTCTTTAAAGTTATATTCTAAAACAAAAGTAACAAGGTGGTCAGCTCGGTTTATCTTTCATGTTCTGTGTTATTATTCTGTGCAGCTGTCTTGTCTGTAAATGTGCACTCTGTTTCGGTGTATCGATATTTTTTCATTTGGCTGAGGCAAACTTTGTCTGATAGATCCCCAGCGGCATAGCTGGAGTATTTAAAATTGATACATAAGTTTTATAATTAAGATGGAAAAAAGTGGGGGTTCCAAGGCATGCCATTCCCTTGTTTGAAAGGTATTCTATTATTCATGAACAGCAAAGAAGTTTTCGATATCTTCTTTCCCATCACCTTACCCTAATATAAATATGTTATCATCAGGAAGCGCGGGAAAAAAGCAAAACAATACGGGATATTGGGAGTAATATCAGTATTAGTAAGTACACTTACCTCTCGACCACCATTTGCCAAGACTTCTGTGTCTGGGCATAACCCCCAAGAAATCGAGTTGAGTTTCCACTCACTTGATCCTCTAAATCTAATGGTCCTCTGGCATCATCTCTCGGTCCATGTGGTACTGATGGTGACTCCCAGTGTGCATGCATCCCTTCGCATCCTTCCTTTTTTGGAGACTGGTCAGTTGACATCAGCTGTAAGAGGAAGTAGGGCTGGTCCAGTGGGCTCCTCTGTTGGTCCAGAGGCAAGTACACTTACTATACTGAACCCCAATGAAAAGTATCCACATAAAAAAATTAACACATTAATTTTGTAAGTTACTAAGTACTGTGTGTGCATATATGCATGGTTTGGAGCCTACATCAGGGTCATTCAGGACAACTTTTTAACTTTTGCTGGGTTGTTACATAATGCATGTGACTTTTGTGCACCGAATATGGCTTCTGACCACCACTCCTATTGGATGGCTAAAATGACCTGATGTTTTCAGTGGCTTTAAAAAGGGATGTTCAGCCAAGAAAAAAGCCAGTGGTCTCAGGTGTGTTGAGGCGATCATGCCGCGTCTGAGCCAAGGTCAAAGACACCATGCTTTGGGGCTTGCAGAGGGTGGAGTCCCAATCACTCAAATCGCACAAAGAATGGGGTGTACTCGGCGCACCATCCAACGACTAATTGAACGGCAACAAGAAACTGGATCCGTAGATGATCGGCCTAGGCCTGGCCGAGAAAGAGTGACAACACCTGGCCAAGACCGTCACATCCGGCTGATGCACATGCGAGACCGTTTCCGTACAGCAGGCCAAACAGCCCGTGAGACTCAAGGGGTGAATCACCGTCCTGTCAGTAGTTCTACTGTGGAGAGGCGACTGAGGAGCAGTGGCCTAACAGCCAGAAGACCTTACAGGGGTAACCTGCTGACCCAACCCAGAAGAGAAAGACGACTGCAGTGGTGTAGAGCACACTCCAGGTGGACTCGCCAGCAGTGGAATACCGTCCTTTTTACTGACGAGTCCCGTTTTTGTGTCAGCAGAGCAGATGGCAGAGAACGTGTGTGGCGCCGGACTGGGGAGAGATATGCAGATGCCTGTGTCCGTCAGGCAGATCGATGGGGTGGACCCTCTGTCATGGTGTGGGCAGGCATCAGCAACCGCTACCGGACACCCCTAGTGGTCATTCAAGGGATCCTCAATGCTAGGCGGTACATTGATGAGGTGCTGGAGCCGCACATGGTCCCATTTATGGAGCAGCATCAAGATCTGGCGATCTTTCAGCAGGACAATGCACGTGCACACTCTGCAAGATTAACAATGAACTTTCTCAATGAGAACAACATCAATGTCACGGAATGGCCAGCGTTCTCACCCGATCTGAGCCCTATTGAACATTTGTGGGATCAGTTAGGCCAAGGTATTCAACGGAGGACACCTAGGCCTACTACCCGAAACCAGCTGATCCAAGCTCTGCAGGAAGAATGGAATAATGTTCCCCAACACAGAATTCAAACCCTGGTCAGCAGTATGCGCCGCAGATGTATAGCATGTGTTGATGCTCGAGGTGGCCACATCCCATATTGAACAGAAAAATTTGTGTGACTTTCAATTAGGGCAGTTAATGACATTTTTTGCCTGTAAGTGACGTTAATGTCGGTAGAGCGTGACATTATTTTTACGCCAGAAAAGTGAATGCTTTGTTAAGTTCTAAGCACGTCTAGGTATGAAATGTTTCAAGTATAAACAATAAAATACTTCAAAATTGGCATGTGGATACTTTTCATTGGGGTTCAGTATAATATTGATATTACTCCAAATATCCTGTATAAGGTACGTAACATTACCTCTCAACCACCATTGCTGATATACAAACGTACTGGTGGTGGATGAAACGTCACTGGGACCAACAGCTTCGGGGTAACCATTGGTTCCTGTGAGGAGGTGACATCTGTAGGAAAAACCTCAGAGCTACATGGAGAGGAGGCCGCCGGCAGCAGAATCTGGCCTAAACCAGAAACCCCTTCTTACAGACCAACATGGGACCGCACTGAACCCCCCCCCCTGTGCTCACCTGCCCATACGACAACTGCCACCTAATACACAATGAAATTGAGTTTCTGCAAACCTGCTCCTTTTGGGGGTTACTCAGTGCTAGATGGAGGGCGGACCTCCATCCTCTGAGTCCATCGGTGCAAGAAAGGCAACAGCAAAGAGCTCTCACTGAGCAAGAGCAGCATCCAGGAAAAGTAGGTTGTACAAGCTGGGAGAACCTTAATTCTCTTCTGGTTCTATGGCAGGCTTGCTCTAAAGCATCTTAACCACCTCCAAGAATGCCGATGTTTTGGGTTCCTCGGTGGGTGGAGCAAACCACAGTGGTTCTCCAATTATCGGAGGGCCGTCTATGTCAAAAAGAAGCATGTAGCCATGTCTCAGAATGTTGAAAATGAGCAAATGGTCTGTGATAAACGCCCATTGTGCACAATATGCGGTGAGGCAACCACCAACTGGACCCTGCAGAGAGTTTAAGAAGGTAGCGGTTGGCAATCCTGAGACCTCTTCTGGGAACTGAGAGTTTGGAATGCTGAGCTCTGACATCTGCCAGAAGGCTTGCCCTTCTGGTTCAGTGTCCGCCCTTCCCAGGTCATCACCTCCCAGAGGGAGCACAAGTCAAAGGACGGGTAGACAGAGTCTGAGAAGTACCGTGCTTCAAAGCTGAGGTGGCCAACAGCCGAGCAGAGTTGGTCAGCACCTTGGAGCATCCTTGGTCAGCTGAGCAGGCACGAAGGTCCAGCACATGGTGGACCACTTCCGCCATCTCTCCTCTGGACAAAGTTCCTGAGAAGAGGGGCCCGTGTGACCTCAGCTAAAGATCGGGTCAGGCAGCTTCTGACCCTGAAGGTAGAGGTCCCTCTGTAACAAAGGAAGGTTCACCTCTAGTGTGCAAGCGGACCACATCTTGTGATCAACAGCTTGGGACAACAAAGTCATGAAAAGTGTCGCCTGCTCAAACCATACCAGCACTACCTCTGTTACCTGTATGGAGCCTTTGAGGTCATCAAGAAGAGACGCCAAAGTAGCCAACAACATGTCAGAGGAGGCCACTGCAAGGACGGATCCTCCAGCATCTTCTTCCAATCACTTGAAGGCCTCCAGGGATGCTAAAATGGTTCTCAGCTGCTGAGCATCAAACTCCTCCCAGCCTAAGTCCACTGGCACTGAACCCAAAGGGGTGATCTGCTCAGGCACAGAGTACCACTGCCCCTGGACATCTGGCTGAGGGAGGAGTCGCCCTTGCCTCAATTAGGCGGCTCCATGCAAATCCCTGTGCCACAAATCTTGGCCATGAGCTGGTCATAAAACTGAGCTGCAGAGGGCAAAAAAGGTATGGGCATACGTTGACACATGTCATCTAGAGACAAGCCTCAGCACAACAGCACCCAACCTCTCCTCTGATGGTGGGACCACAGCTTGGTCACCATCCAGGCTCTGAATAAGAGCTTTGACATGGTCAAAGCCTTTGACAGGTGCAGGTGCCAAGTCCATGGGGGCAGGGGCAGAACCCTCTGCAGAGCCCATGGTCATTGGCTCTCTGCATATGTGAGCCCAAACTGGTGTGAATGGTGAGCCATCCATCTAGGTTGAGATTTGCTGGCGGATGAATCTGACATCAAAAGCTCATCTTCCACCTCAGTGTCCAGGTCTGAAGACCCTGGACTTGTGAGGGGGTCTGGAAGAAGTTCAGAGAACTCCCGGGCCTGAGGTCCAAGCAAGAGCTGGCTCAAGGCAGAAGTAGCAAGCTACTCCACCAACAGAGTCTGCTCTGACTTGGCAACAGCAGTGGTGGCCAATGCAGAAGAAGACTGAGCATCTTCATGCAACTGCTGGTCCTCGCAGAGCTCAAGTTCCACCTGCTGCTCAAGAGTGAGGCAGGGTACCCTGTTCAAACACGGGAACAAGCAGTGACTCCAGGGCAAAGCTGCCAGAGGCGTAGGAGGGACTACTGCTCCTGCTGTTGGGAACACGAGGTTCCACCCGGACCGAAGGTGCCAACACCACTGGGGTGAAAGGCTTACTAATGATGGGAGGCTCCCTCAGTGGTCTAGGTGTGTTCCTCCTACTTCCCCTATGCCTACGCTTAGCACCCGAGCTTGGGTGGTAAGTGTAGGCATAGGCGAGTTTGTAGAGGCACATGTGCCTTAGCTGGCACTCTGGGCATATATGGTCCAAGCACTCAGACTGGAGCATTAAGACTGGCCGGGGTGCTGGCTTCCCATACTTCTCAGACTTATGGTCCAAGTGCTTGGACTGACCAAGGTTCTGGAATACCTGAGCAAGCACCCGTCAGTTTCCACTCTGGACACACTGGTTTGTGTGAGTGCTGCTTGTTTAGTGCTTGGACTCCAAGGACAGAGATCTAGACAGCTGCAAGCTATGCTTGGCTCACTTATTTGGTACAGAGACCAAAAAAGAAACTGCTGAGAGGGAGCAAACACTGCACACAACATCTCAGTCTACTGCATCATTCTCTGTGACATTACCTCAGGGCCAGAATTTGGGCAAGGATCTGAGAATCTATTCTCTTAAATATTCTGCTAAACTTGTCTTTCTTTAAAAAGAAAACCGATTGACATAAAACCTAATAGGTTGTAAAATTTTGTGAAATTCTGGCCCTGCACCTCCAAAGCATGGACAACCCTTGGATTAATGCCTGGAGCAGATGTGGTGGTTCTTTGGGGCACAGTCCTCTGCACAAGATCCACAAGATCCCCATGTGGTGACTTGTTGCTACTCAACTTGGGACTGTGATGCCTTTTCACCTGCTCCCAAGGGGTATCAGGTGTAGAGACATCTGTCACCTGGGACTGTAGACAAGCCAAACCAATTATACTCTCTTTCCCATCAGCCACATCAGACTGCAGACAAGCCAAAGCAAGGCTACAATTTTTCTCATGGGGGGGGGGTCTGTCATGAAGACTCAACGGAGTCAGTCATCTGGGATTGGCAGCTCTAGCGAACTGATGGCTATGCCTTGCATGGTCAGACTTTCTCACAGGATTGGGGAGAAGACAAATGCCTGCTCACAGAGCAGCCTTTTGTCTTCTCTCCAATATTGGCAGTCTCTGCAAGTTTGCCCATGAGAGCAAACTTGATCAAACTGAGGCGACAACCATTGCAGTTAGGATGGTCATCCCAAACCACCATGTAGTGGTTCCTAGAATCGAACTTTTGTCTGCGATCCAATAAGGACGAGGATGTGGACCAAGTGGTCTGCAGATCAACACTCATGGACTGCCTCCAAAAGGAAGCAATAGCCTGGTGTGCACTGCCTTCCCTATCTCTGTGTTCCGTTTGCAGGAATGTCATCTTGAAAATTCTATGCACAAGTCAAACTGCCAACTTTGCACTTATTATAGTATCAGTGGTATCCGATCACAGAAATCAGCTATCTAGGTATCCGTAGTTTTCCAGACCACTCAGAAAAGATTTTCCACAGAAGAGGGCATGCTTAAAGCACAATTGCAGTGTGAACGAAAGTCCATGGACCTTCAACTCGCAAGGCAATCCAGAAATGGCGCCCGGAAGAGGAAAAATGAGAAGGGATGCATGCGCACCAGGGATCACCATCAGTTCTCCATGGACTGAGAAATTGTGCCTTGGGACTGACAGGTTTCAGGATTTAATGAGTGTAAACTCAACTCGATTTCTTGGGCATTATGCCCAGACACAAAAGTTTTGGCAATGGTGATCGAGAGGTAGCGTTATGTAACTGATACAAAGTTTGTCTTGAGAAGCGGTAATTGGAAAGAGTTCTTTTGAAGCACTATCAGACTCATATTTGAACATGCTCTTTCTTTCTTTAGAATCATCCACACACATTCGTATATATATTTTCTGCTTGCTAGGCTGTTTAAAAACAAGCTGTGTAACTATTGATGTGGGTTATATCTCTATTTGGCTGTGTGCAAACACACACATTTGTTTTCTAAACATTTTCTCTTTTCGTTTCCACTTGAATTTTGTCGGAAACATCCCTTGGAAGCTGTTATAATCTGAATATTTAACATATGTTTAATTATGCAGATTACAGGCAACTGAGATTTCAAAACAATTTCAATATCTCCAAATTATTCCAGATAGACGTATTCAAGTTCCTTCATATGCCATAGCCATATGTAATAGCACGAACTAACGTTGCAGAGGGAATTTCAATTTATGCCAATTAGAGACACTTAAAACGTAGATGTAAAATGATCAAACGTATCACAGACAGAAAGGTCAATCCAAATGCAAGTCATAAGTTTGTGCAAAAGATGCATCCCATGAAATGAAAATTAACGTTGTTAAATTGTAATTTAAGTCAGTCAGGCACATTTGGAAAATTATATGTTGATAATGTTAAAACGAATTATAGATAGAGGTGTCACTCCAGCTTCAATTAGTGTGTATATGATACAGGCATAGCCAATGATATTAAAATGAACCCTGCAAATTTTGATTTACTGCTAAATATGAGCAATCTAAGAATTCAAATGTTAAAAATATGCCAACGTACGATAGATACGAATGCCAATGAGACTTCAATCACAGATCTGTACTTTGACCCTTTCAGTGAAATCAAAATAGAAAGTTGTAGGATTTTAATTTATGCTAAAGAAGTGTACAGTGATCCAAAGGATCTATGTCCCCCGCCACAATATGCAGAAGAAAGCTATACAATGTATACAGCATGTCTGGACGCACAAAAACTAATATGTTCTTGGGCCCTGTGACCTTGAAAATAGGTCAAGATCAAAAGCAATATATGGCGCACATGCCCTTGGTATGATGCATCTCTGGTGTACATTTCATTACTCTATCTCTAGGGGTTCTAGAGATATGCTGCCAGACACACGAAAATTGATATGTCCTAGGGCCAAAAACAATACACAGCGCACATGCCTGCGGTGTGATGCATCTCTGGTATAAATTTCATTATTCTATCTGTTTGGATTCTAGAGATATGCTGCCGGCCCAAGGTCGGACACAGCCCCTATCCCCACAAATTCTATATTCCCTTATTTCAACTTCGGTGGCGGGAGACAACAAGCACATGTGCGAATTTAAAATCTTTTCCAATTACCAAACTATTACAGAAAAAGGAGCCATTCAACTTTGAATTCAAAGGCTTGTGTTTAAGGTATATTAACAGGACATAGTCATATTAACCAATGTTTACTGTGGCCTGCCCTGCCAACCTAGGTTGCTAAGCAGCACAACTATGCCTCCACCATGCATAATGAAGGCACACCGGCAGGTAATGCTACCTTATCATCTGAAAACAATACGTTTGCTGCCAAACAAATGAAAATTTCTAAGTTATTAATTTTCTGTATATTTTGAAAGTAAGTGAATAACCTTTTTTTCAGTCACCTTGTACAAGACCAACACTTTTGGCCCTACTTAATACTTGGACCTGCTTTCCTCCCTCTCCTTGCTGTGGGACACGGGGCAGTCAAGGACCACAGTCAATATTACATATTAAATTCCTATTGCTGAACAAAAGCTTTAACATCTTAAATTATCCTTATCTTTCAAGGCACACAGACATAGTTGTACTAAAATGTTACTAATATGAAGGCGAAATTCAATATTAAATCTCCATCAATTACTACTTAGGTGCGATCCTACTATCTCAAAGGTACGACTACTGTATGTACGACCATCTAAAAGATACAGCTGCTGTATGTATGACTATCTCAAAGGTACGATTACTGTAAATACGACTATCTCCCCTGTACGACTTATGTCCGCACGACTTACTATATTGTACGTACAATTCAGTATCTCCTACGAAACGAAGTAATGAAGTATATAAACAGCACTTACATTAGAATTTTTTTTAAAAAAAGGCTGTTTGTAACCTTCACAAGACCCAATGCAAGCGATGTTTTTAATAATATATGAAAATGAAAATGATCCAAACATCTATTAATGAAGAGGGCAATCAGAATAACCCGAAATATTAAAAACAAACAAACTCGGAACTGAGTATGCATAAAATCATGTATTGGCTCCGGTTATTGACTGAGTCTTGCTGACAATTAAATGTTAACTCTGCCTTACAGTCCCAGGTTGGCCAAATTGTAAAGAATTGTCAGCCGCCTGCTAGTGGATCAAACACCATGAATGCTTTATTATGCTACCCTCCATATCCAGTGTTGCACTTCCCAATGGCAACAATTTGAGATGATTTAACGAGTGTTATGACCAAATATGGCCTTAAGAGGGGCACTTGATTTCATACTGGCAATTTAGGAATATAGTATTCTCTTAATGTTTTTGTGTGTGTGTGTGTGAGTGTGTGTGTGTGTGTGTGTGTGTCAGTGTAGCATGGGCACATAAATGTTCCCTGGACATCGGTTTATATTCCAAATTGACTCACATCGTGTTTGATGTAAAACCTTAGCCATCAAACCTGATACAGATTGAATTTCTTGTTATTTCGGCAAGATAGTATCTAGAGGAAATTCTTATATCACTCGAGTTCAAAAACTGATATTGTAAGGCCAACTTACCCCACATAAGGTTTAGCTTCGTATCTTGCTATACCCTAGTTTTATACTCACATATAACCATGTTCGCCGATCCCAACTTTAAGTTTCACTTACACATCTACTTCTTTGTCATGTTTATTGCTCTCAGTTTTCGAATTGTGTGATTCCACACTTTGGCATCGGCGCCATCTTCCAACAATCATCACCCACCCATTCCGCTAAACCAGGGAAACCAGAGCCCACCAATCACCCGATCGGTGGTATCCCGTGCTCCCTACTGCTTAATTATGCGTTAGTAAATGTGTGTATAACTTTCTTTCTCCTTCCTTTTACATTTGTACTTACTTTGTTATCATTTTCTCAATTTTCACCCATTGCATAGTTCGACATTGTCACCAGCTATACACTTACAGGACAATTCACTTGTTTCTTATGCTAACTTTCGGGAAATGTGTTCCACACGTTCTAAATATACGTTCATTAATAGCTTTCTTCAAGACACTTCCTTTCCATTTCATATATATTGGGACTTTGTTTTTACTATTGAAAATTTAGCAACGTTATATTTCAATTTAATGTTGACATCCTATGCGCCTGCGCTGAAACCGCTAGTTTGGTTTCCATCACTACGATGCTTCAGGGCTTATACATTTTTTCGCCCTAGATGGCGCTATTATTCATGATGTAGGGATTGGCTTTGTTCCCATGCGGACTTTGATACAATAAAGTATTGCCCTGGCAGTTTCTGTGGTTTATCATCCGTTGCTCCCTTTGCAGTATACCATTAAATGAATACAGTGAAATAAATCTGTTTAACTTACATTCCGATATAAATCCCATGTACATGTAGATGTTAGGTATAGGTCATTGGATTAGCGAGGTCCAATTGTTGATTTATACGGGTATTTGTCCACGTGATATCGGCGAAGCCATCTCACGTTAACAAATGCCCTGATAAATCAACTATTGGGTCGCTGCCAATCAGATAACTTATTTATTTCCCCACGCAACCATACCCCTATCAATCAACTTTCTTTTTTCGTGTGCGCTTAGGAGCGCACACGTTGTTACAGGGGTAACTTCCGCCTTGGGTTGTTCGCAACGTTCATTGGTTAAAAGAGGCTTACACTTATTTGGCGCATGCTCACATACAGAATAATCGCTGAGGTATTACGTGAGTAATTCGGCCGGCTTCCGGGTAGAAGGATTATAGAGTGCGTATTCGAAATGAGCCTTACAGGTACAGGGGGCTGTCTCTTACATAATTCTGACCACTGTAACATACTTTTTTTCTGAAACTGACAGGTACAGTGTGCAGTATTTATTGACAGGTCAGTTTCCAATATACCCAGCGTAGTAACTGAATACACATGGCCACAATGTGAGTTCTCCGTGTCACCGCACAAAGCGGCGTGACTGCTGTCAGTACTTTGGCTGTAGCAAATGGTAATATCTCAAAATTTTCCCAATGATGACTAGGTTTTCTTGTTCTCAGAGGATTCAGAATATTGTAAGGAACAATTTGGCATAAGACGTGTGGGTTTATAAGTTATTTTGGAAGGTAGAGACCGTAACCTGGTTTGTTTACATTTTTTGCGGGTTGAATTTGTAGTGTAATACCTTGACATGCTTCGTTTATCGTTCAATGCCCCTTACAACATGGTCCAATACCGCTTACAGCATTAGAAATTAAGCACTGCTCACAGTACCTGCACATTACGTGTGAACTGCACACTTGACACGCTCGTGGTGCTGAGCACACTGAATGCAGCTGTATTGTGGAGTTAACGAGTTCGACTTGCATTATTGCAATGCGTTAACGCCTCGTCGTATCATGTGCGTTGTTAGCCGTATACCGATGCAAACGTTCACCCGGCCACTGTGTAGGTCTACTTGGGCCATAATACAGGCCGTCATTGAAACAGTGGTTCTGGGCAAATGCGATTGATGTGTGTTAGCTGCACACCGAAGGTTTTATCAGTTCGAATCACATTCTTGCAATGCATACAGAGGTGCCAAGTTACCCAACATATAAAATGGGTGCTCAAGCTGAAAAATATTACAAAAAAGCGGGAGTCCTATTATATTATAATGGAGGAAACAGGTAAAAAAGCGGGAGATAGACAGATTTCGGTGATTTATATCATTAGAAAAACGGGAGATCTCTCGCCAAATCGGGAGACTTGGCACCTCTGTGCATAAACTCCTGCCTGTATTATGCACTGCTAAACTAATGAGGGAAGATGTTGGAAAGTTATGTGTGCACAGCAATGCAACATTCACGTGCAGTCCTGGGCATGTCCCATAATAGTAAAGGTCACCAATGCACTGCAATCTGCCATGCGCTTCAAAATCAAATGTAGCAGAACAGTGGAGAGAATCAGATCATTTTGTGAAGATGTGCTAGGCCTATACGTTATACGGGAAAGGAGGGCAAAATGGCACCACGGGGTAAAATGGCACACCCCATAAAAAACTGATAGGGAGGTATCGCCACGTGTTTTTTATCTATTGAACTTATAGGGGGTACTTTTCTTGACACAGTGGCAAATTTTCATGACTGAAGCGCGCCATTCAGCATGTCCTGATACTGGACGAAGATTTTAGGACCTCCTGATCTGAGGTAGGTGTATCTTTAAAGGCCGGTAGATACTATTGTACTCAGGGAATCTGGAGAACTAAACTTTTAATGTGCAGGTCAGGCTTTAATTTATCTATGTAATAAATAGATAGGTCCAGGGACTGGTGGATTTTAAGCTATGACGGCTGTATTAAAAAATAGGGATTGGGGCATAATGGACCCATGTGGGAGGGGGCAAAATGGACCGATGTTCCGTTTTGGACGCCTGATGTTCCATTTTACCCCCCTCCCCCAAATGAGTTCTATTATGCCCCAACCATCAGACAAGTATGCATGAAATTAATAAGGTCAACTGAAAAGTTTCCTAGTTTTCAAATAGGCCTGTGGGGCCTAATATCCCTCCGCAAACTTACTACAGCCCTGCTTTCTAGTCAGCTCTACGTTTTTTAAATTTTTTTATAATTAATACATTACTGTACTGAAGTAGGTGTTGAATGTACTTTTTCAGCTTTCACCATGGTCCGAAAATACAAGAGGAAAACGAATAGGCAGTCATGGGACGAGGATCAGATGAAAATGGCTATTAGAGCCATGCACAGTGGCACTTCCTTGAGGAAAGCCTGTGCTGAGTTTAAGGTTCCTAAAACCACTCTCCGTCGCCGGTTTCATGACCAAAACAAGTACGCCAAAGGGCACACCAAAATATTGGGACATTACAAGATATGTAGCCCTATAGTTCTATAGTGTGCTTATTTGTGCTAAACTTGCATAAGTAAATGAGTCGTGTTGGAAGAACTATTTTGTTAATGGCAGCAGGACCATTCTGTTCTCTAAAATTCTTTGATATCCGTAATCACCAAAGCTGACACTATGACATATCAGTAAAATAAATTGTTAACCAAGGTGTGAATGATATGCAAATGTTAAATTAAGGGGGGGGTAATATTTTAGA
Organism: Hermodice carunculata; assembly: GCA_964020975.1. Taxonomy (NCBI): domain Eukaryota; kingdom Metazoa; phylum Annelida; class Polychaeta; order Eunicida; family Amphinomidae; genus Hermodice; species Hermodice carunculata. The sequence goes on along the minus strand of OZ026612.1, from coordinate 97,887,014 downwards.
CTCCGATATTTACAGACATATTTTCAAATATATTTCAGAGAGACTAATTTCTTATTTTTGGATTTTCTCCTTGTAAAGCAAATTAGAAAACAAAACAAATGATACACTGAGGAAAGTTGCAAAAATTCAATTTTTATGCTCATGAGGATCATTCAAATGGTGCTATTCAAACCTGCAGATTAAAGGTTACAACATTTAATCATCTCTAACAGGAAATAATATCTGTATCATTTCAGACAACATTTCCACCAGAGTTGGAGGCAGATCTCATTGATTATATCCTGCTAATGGAGAGCAGGCTGTTTGGCTCGACGTCTGGGGATGTTCGCAGCCTGGCTTACCAGCTTGCCACAAAAATGGATTACCAAATTCATTTAATAAGCAGAAGAAGAAAAGCTGGTAAAGATTGGCTCATTCACTTCATGGGAAGACACCCAGAGCTGACGCTCGGACAGCCAGAGGTGACCTCTGCTGCGAGAGCTAAGGTATTTAATCCAGTTAACGTTAATAAATTTTTTGATTTGCTCGAATCTCTTATGGACAAATATCACTTTATACCCAGTAATATCTACAATTGTGATGAGACGGGGGTCACCACCGTGCAATGCAAGCCATCGAAAGTTCTTGCCAAGACAGGTAGGTGACAAGTTGGTGGCCAAGTGTCTGCCGAACGTGGACAACTTGTCACTGCTGAGCTATGCATGAGTGTGACTGGATCATTCATGCCGCCACCCTTCATTTTCCCAAGAGTTCGCATGAAGATGGAGCTCATGAATGGGGTACCAGATGGTTCGATGTACACCTGTCATAAAAGTAGCTGGATGCAGCTTCCAATTTTCAGAGACTGGTTTGAACACTTTATTCGCTTCTCTGGGGCCAACAAGGAAAACAGAGTGTTGTTAATATTGGATGGCCACTCAATGCATGCTTTGAAGCTAGAAGTAATAGATCTTGCAAGGGAGCATGGTGTGGAACTCCTCTGTCTTCCTCCACACTGTTCTCACAAGATGCAACCACTGGACGTCAGCTTTATGAAGCCAGTATCCACTTGCTACACCCAAGAGTTAGAAAAATGGCTATGTAACCACCCTGGTCGAGCAGTGACCACATTTCAAGTTGCCGAGTTATTTGGTAATGCATTTATGAAAGCAGCAAATGCCCTGACAGCAAAACATGGGTTCCGAAAAACAGGAATTTACCCAGTAAATAGAGATGTTTTTGAGCCACTAGAGTTTGCTCCTTCTGAAACCACTGATATGCCAAATCAACCAGCGACTCCTGAAGTGCCCCATCAAATGGCATTGCCTGATGTGCCACTTCAACAAGACAGTACTGGTGTGCGTCAACAACCGGCATTGCCTGATGTGCCACGTCAGCAAGTGACTCCTGATGTGCGTCAACAACCGGCATTGCCTGATGTGCTGCGTCAACCAGTGACTCCTGATGCGCGTCAACAACCGGCATTGCCTGATGTGCCACATCAACCAGTGACTCCTGATGCGCATCAACAACCGGCATTGCCTGATGTGTGCCGTATCAACCAGGGACTCCTGATGTGCATCATCAACTGGTATTGCCTGATGTGCCAAATCAACCGGCAGCTCCCGATGTGCCTCGTCAACCAGTGACTCCAGATGTGCATCAACAACCAGGATCGTCTTACATACCAGAACAACCTTCAACGTCACGAGACACACGTAAATCTCCTAATCATGAGAACATATCTCCTTCTGAAATATCACCTCCACCCAAGGCAAATGCTCAAACCAGCAAACGTAAAACCACACGTCAAGGTAAAACTATTGTTCTGACAAGCAGCCCATACAAGCAGTCTCTGGAGGATGCAAAAAGGGCCAAAATAGAAAAAGAGCAACCAGCAAGAGACAAAAAAATGAACAACAGCGGGCTGCAAGAGAAAAAAAGCAGCAAAAGAAGAACTTGCAAGACATAAAAAGGCAGAAAAAGAAGAACTTGCAAGGCAAAAGAAGGCTGAAAAGGATGAGCTTGCCAGAAGAAAGAAAGCTGAAAAGGAACTCGCAGCTGGCAAAAAGAAGGAAAAAGAAAAAGAAGCCAGAAACAATAAAGCTGAAAATATAAACCCTGTAAGAATGGTAAAACCAAACGGCAAATGCACCCAAACGGCAACTCATCAAGATGAACAGCCCAAGGCCAAGAGATCCAAAGAAAGGCCTACAAGTACACCAGAAGTAGGTGATCACGAGCAAGGGTCAGAATTGTCAGATGAGAGATCTGAATTAGATGAGCCATGTCTTTTTTGCGGAGAAATGTGGAGCAATACCAAGCATGATGGCATGATTAGGTGCACACGCTGCCAACAGTGGGCCCATCCAAACTGCGCGGGTGTGGACATTGATGGGGCTGATGACTATGTTTGCGATTTGTGCGATTAAGCCATAGCCAATCATTGACCTCATGAAACTAGTGGTACAGAAGCACATGGATTATCCTTCAGTGTATGCTCAGATAAGAATCATATTGCATATTTTACAATAATTTTTGCCATGTGTAGGTCTTACTTGCAGTTAACAAACAAGATTTGCTAAAGAAAAGCAAGTGTTTCATCAGTTGTGTTATTGATAATCGTGCAGTATAATTGCATACTACATTATTGGTGATTCTTTCATACTGAGACAAGTAATGTTAGGTCGACAGATGTACAGCACTGTACATGTATGGGTATAATAGCAGAAAAAGATTTTCTGCGAGTGATCATATATTTTGATTAAATGTTTGAAGACTAAACTTTTCTTAAACAGATCAAAAGCAGGAAAAGACTTTTAGTCACCAAATAGCAATAGGCGTATTATTGTTATAATAATATCTATGTTTATGACAAACACTTGAGCTTGCAATCACCAAATATTAGTTAACAGGCATTGTACTTGGGTTTAATGGGTATGTACATCACCGCATCATGGTGCATTGTAACACCCAGTGTTTCTACAGTTGTGTTTTTGGAGTGTAGTTTCGCATGTAGGTAATTATGTTATACATAATTATACGTTGTTATTCGGATTTACATTTGTACTCGGGTTAAACGGGTATGTACATCACCACATCAAGGTGCATTGTTACAGGACACCCATTGTTTCTACACTTGTGTTTTTTGGAGTGTACTTTCGTATGTAAGTAATTCTGGAACACATAATTAAACTGTTATTCGGATTTACATTACTTTTGGTTAGCATGTATGGGCTTAATGGCCGAAGGAGAGTTTCTGCAACTGAAAACAGTTTATTTTCAATGCTACGTAAACTGGTTATAACAGCAATAGAGTTCGTCAAAAATTTTTATTTCTATTTGCAGGCTATTATATATATAATGTCCACCAATGTGTGCTGAATATATGAGCTTGATGGCAGAACAAATACCGGTACTTTAATACACGGGTTTTTTTTTCAATATTAATCTATTTATTTTGGCAGCCTGCATGGAAAAAGACTTTCTGTCACTAACATTTCTAACATTTTATTAAGGTCAATGTTTGTGGCATACTTTTTTCAAAAGCAGATTAGGTATAGGTGACACATTTAGAAGTTGTAGCTGCAGCCATGGCCTTGATGGTAACAAGAAGAAAATGACGTCCTGCAAATGGCTGTGTGAAAAAAAAACAACCTTTCCTCATTTTTTGTGCATGCGTGAAGTTATTTCCGGAATTGGTCTGATTATCCCACATTTGCTTCCAAGTATTATTCACCTGATTTTTTAATTGTAATATTTCCTGGTGACAATTATCTTTTATGCACTGAAAATGCCAAGACAAAAGCCTGTCCCGGGACAATGGTGCTGATACCAACTCTAAAGTGGCTACTTTCACCACTTCAGTCATTCTATGTGATACTCTCAATGTTTGCTAAATCTTAGTAGCCCTCTGTAGTTTATAATGTTTTGCAAATAGCTACAGTCTTTTGTTGTTTTAGGGCGATAGAGCCATTTTGCCCCCACTCATGGGGGTAAAATGTTATCCCTCCATGTGGTAAAATGGTACTGGAGTTCCATTTTTTCCCATTGGGGTGTACCGTTTTGCCCCAGGGGATGGGGCAAAATGGCTCAATTTAAAAAAAAATTGTTTTGCGTCTAAAATTTATAATAAATAAGTACGCCAACTTTTATCATTATTTTTTCAAAGATAAACTACACATGTAGTAACTTGTAAAATATGGGTACCACAAGTCCATTCAGAAGCATGTTATGAGGTGCCAAAGTTAATGGTTCAGTTATGCCCCACCTTCCCCTAAAGCTGCATGCAAAATTACGCCAGGCGCAGGGAACGTGAACGAACGTTTAAAAAAAATCCGCCTCACGTTGCTATACGAAACCCAAGAGTGAAACTCAAGGTGAGCAAATCGATGCAGTCAAATCTGCAGTTAGGTTTGTTCTTTCCAACAAAACACTCGTTTTCAACAATTGTACCTTCAACCTCAGTACGTGGCATTGACAATGATACATAATACATTCATGTAAAATAGTGTCCGGAATTGTGTACTTTGGATTGTTAATCAGCTGGTGAGCGGATAACTGCCATTGAACACGTTTGATGATAGAAAATAGGCAAACATGTTTGATTACCAAAAAAGAAAACGAAAAAAGTTCGTGGAATCTTTTCGTTGCCAGCCGATGGCAATTTATTTCCAGTTTGTTATAATGTTGCCTGTTGCTATGTTCATGAATGAACATAGGGTTTGGGTCATTTTGAGCACGTGCTCGTCACTGAATAAAAATATCTTTTGAAAGTGCGGTGTTTGTCTTGAACTTTTGACAGCTGTCCAGCAGATAACGGGGCTCCAGACAGTCCCGATATTCAAGGTATTGGACAGTCTGGAGTACCGAACATCAAAGCATTTTTGCACCACGCTGGGCTGGATTGTTTCTCTTTCAGTAGGCCTTGTATGTGGATCATGTGGGCCTTACAAATAGGGGGAAAGAGGGGGGATCACGTTTTGACACAAAATAATTTGCCTCATTTACATTTCACTAAACAAATAAGTTTCATCCCTGTCACGATTCACATAAAATAATTTTAGCTGATTCAATAATCGCGTGAAATAAAACAATGGTGAATCCCCAATCCTGACCAATAAAAAAAGCACATTTAGGCCTACGCGTAACGGAAATAACATTTCGCCTCCCTAAAAAATTTCATAGGTGTTATGGAGATATCTTATGAGATAGCCCCTGCTATGAGATCTATAAATTGGCCCTTCTCATTGTAATGATATGCATGCCAAAATAAAGCAGTTCCAATATGGCAGCCTCCTTGTTTGACTTCTCGTATATCTAGAACATGGTGTCAGAGCCAGGAACTCAAGCCACACATCGTGTACAGTCCCCAGCATTGGTCAAAAGGGAGAAAAGGAACTCAAGACACATGTGGACAGCTTAAAGTTACAGCTGTCACACGTAAGTAAGGGAGGTAGCAGCCCAAAGCACAGAAATAAAAAGACCCACACACACAAAGCCAATTAAAGCAGAGTAGCCACGTGCTGTAAGCAAGCATGAGTGGACAAGGTCTTTTTATACCCCCTCCTGAAAAGATGAATCTGAAAGGTGACCAGGCCCACAACTGGCAATACTTTGAAGACAGGACAGCTGGAACAATTACAAAGTAGCAACAGAGGTGAGAAAGGACAAACAATAGTGGTCGCCACACTTTTATCAGTGCTGAGGGAGGAACGCTATCAGATTTACAAGGATCTCCCCATGACAGAGGATGATGGAAAGCAGTCGTCAAAGATTTAAGACACACTCAAAGCTCATTTCAAGCCCAAAACTAACACGATATATGAAAGATATGTGTTCAATTCATGTGTACAAGGGCCCAAACAGACCTTTGATCAATTTCTTGTGAAGCAAAGACACAATGCAGACACATGCAAATATGGTTCACTGAAAGATGAAATGATTAGAGATCGCATTGTGATTGGGATACAAGATGGGCAACAGCAATCAAGGTTGTTAAGGCATGAAGACCTAACACTTGATAAAGCCATTAGTATGTACAGGGCAAGTGAGCAAGCTTTACAACAACTACAGCAAACTACACTAAAGACAGTAAAGGCAAGAAACCTTTCTATGCAAAAAAAGTGCAAATATTGTAGCAAGAAACACCCTGGAGGCAAATGCAGTGCCTCTGGCAAGACATGTGAAGCGTGTGGTAAGAATAATCATGTCGCTGAAGTATGTAGGTCATCAGCTTCTGGGTCAACCCCAAAGCCAAAGGATGGTAAAACAGGGCCGAAAGTTAAGAAAGGAGATAAACAAAAAATACAGAAAATCCACCAAGTAGAAGAGGCAAGTTCCTTAGAAATGCCACCAGTTCAAAGCTCAGATGAAAGCATTTACATGATTAACAGCTGGTCCAACAAAACACAGTACTTTGCAGAAGTCAATGGGAAGTCACCAGATAAAGACAAGAGCACAAAGGTTGGTTTTTAGTTAGACACAGGGGCAACATGCAGCACGCTAACTATGAAAGACTATGGCAAGATAACAAAACAAACTCAAAAAATAAGTCAAACACTAAGCTCAAACAGTATGATAATACATTCATACAGCCAGTTGGCACAATATCACTTCGCTGTATGGCAAATAACATCACCAAGAAGATACACTTCAAAATTATAGAAAATGCTGCAACATCACTACTCTCAGGAAATGCCTGTGCAGCACTGGGCCTGATTACTTTTAATGAAGAAACCCTGCTGAGTGTTCAAAAAGAAAATGTACCCATAACAAAAGAATTGACAAAGGAAAATGTGATCACTGAGTATAGAGATGTTTTCGAAGGACTTGGCCAACTGCCGGGCATTTATCATATGGAGCTAGACCAAAACGTCATACTCACACAAAACAATCCACGTTGTGTACCTGTACCACTGAAATCCCAGCTCAAACAAACAATTGATAACATCGAAAATGATGGTGTACTTGCAAAAGTGCAGAAACCTACAGAATGGATCAGCCATATGGTTGTGGTCAAGAAACCCAACAACAAATTATGCGTATGTCTGGACCCGATACATCTTAACACAGCCAATAAGCGAAGCAAGTATCCTGTGAAGACAATAGGGGTAATTGCGCCAAAACTAAATAAAGCATGCATCTTTAGAGTGGCCGATGCGAAAGATGGCTTTACGCAAGTTCAGCTAGATGAACCATCAAGCTATTTAACGACTGTTTGGACACCCTTTGGCCGCTACAGATGGCTACGGATGCTCTACGGCATCTCATCTGCCAGCAAAGAATTTAAGCGCAGACTCGATGAATGTATCGAGGGACTCGACAACGTAGTTGCCATAGCCGATGATATTTTGTGCTATGGGACAAGCGATAGCAATGAAGAAGCCATAAAGTCTCCAGATGCGGCCTTTGAGGCATTACTCAAGCGATGCAGGCAACGCAATCTCAAACTTAACAAAGATAAGCCAAAGTTCAAAATGTCCAGTGTCACATACATCGGGCATGTCATCGGAAAAGAAGGCTTGTCGGCCAATCCAGCCAAGATCCAAGAAATCACTGAAATGCCTAGACCAACTGACATACAGGGTGTACAACGTCTCTTAGGCACGGCGAACTTCCTTGCCAAATTCGAGGCAAAACTGAGCACAGTATGAGAACTACCATGAAGGCTCACCGACAGAGACGCTGTTTTTGACTGGTTGCCACACCACCAAGCCGCCTTTACAGATATCAAAAGACTTATCACCAATACCCCAGTGCTGCAGTTTTATTACATAAATAAAGAGGTCACAATAGAATGTGACAGTAACAATGTGGGTTTGGGAGCGGCGATTTTACAGAACGGTTCCCCTGTGGCCTATGCTTCCCGGGCACTCACCGACACTGAAAGAAACTATGCCCAAATTGAAAACAGAGTGCCTCGCCATTGTTTTTGCTACTGAACGCTTCGAGCAATACATCCTCAGCAAGGACTATACACGTGTCTTGACAGATCACAAACCCTTAGTGCAAATTTTCAAGAAGCCGGTATTAAGTAGCCCAAAATGCTTACAGAGAATGAGACTGAAGCTACAAAAATACTCTCCAACTTTGGAGAACCAACCAGGTCCCAAAATGTATCTGAGGGACACGCTTTCCAGGGCTTACCTGCCAATTGCAAACCTAAGTTCGGCATCACAGGACTATATTATATTCCAGATAAATGAAGAAACAAAGCTACGGCAAGAAATTGAAAGCATAAACCCAGAGGACTCTATCTTTGTTACTGACAAACGCCTACATGAAATACGTGCCAAAACAGCCAGAGACACTACCACGCAGACACTCATGGGCATAATCGTGAATGGCTGGCCCAGTGACAAAAGCATGACCCCACTCTGCATAATAAACTATTTGCCATATCACAACGAGTTAGCCACTCAGAATGGTCTGATATACAGAGGCACAAGACTAGTTATCCCAACTGCCATGAGATCAGATATGATAACCCTTGCTCATGCAGCACATCTTGGTATACAATATAGGATAAACACAGCAAGAGACATCATGTATTGGCCCAGAATGAGTGCAGAACTAACTGAAGCAGTGCAGAGATGTGCTACATGCAAGGAAACTCAACCAGCTAATACAAAGGAGCCTTTGATGTCGTATTCTGTGCCATCATACCCATGGCAATGTGTTGCCATGGACTGTTTCGAAATTCAGGGAGAGAACTTTTTTGGTATTGGTGGACACGTATTCAGACTACATTGAAGTAGCCAAACTGTGAAATTTATCCAGTGCTAACATGATAAAGCACATGAATCCCATTTTTGCTAATCATGGCCCTCCAGCTAAGTTGATCAGCGATAGTGCGACATACTACACGTCAGCCGAATTCACTAACTTTCTACAAGCCTGGGATGTTGAACACATTACCAGTAGTCCACATCACCATCAGAGTAATGGCAAAGCAGACTCAGCTGTGAAAATCATTAAGTCCATAATTGTTAAGGCTAAGAAAGACATTGCTGATTTCTGGACGGCTGTTCTTGAATGGCGTAATGCTATCACACCAGGTATGTATGTCAAGCTCACCAGTGCAACGCCTAATGTCATGCAGAACAAGATCGTTTGTTCCATGCAAAGACTCTGAATATTCCCCCAAAGGTCATACGAGCAGTCACGTCCCCGATGATTACCAAATGGAAACTAGGAAAATACTATTACGATCTTACAACGAAACATCTACCTAATCTAGTGACTGGTCAACCAGTGAGAGTTAAAACACAACCACAGAACCCTCACAGCACTTGGCAGCCTGCAACGGAAACAGCCCAGTTAACACCAAAAAGCTTTCTTGTAAGTGTCAATGACAGACAATACCAGAGCAACAGAATACATATCCGTGACTCTTTGGATCAACCTACAATTCATGAACCTGTCTGTGCAACAGAAATAAATGTGGACAGTGAAACAACAGGTGGTGAAGAGTGTGACACAAGCAAGTCAAATGTGGACAGTGAAACAACAGGTGGTGAAGAGTGTGACACAAGCAAGTCAAATGTGGACAGTGTTGTTCCAACGTCAACAACTAGTGAAACTCTAAATAGGCCAGCAACACCTGTTCAAGCACTTGCACCACGCATGTGTGGCAGAATCACCAAGATTCCTGCCAAGTACCAAGACTACAAAATGTAGTATGTTAGGTTTAGTGTCAGCTCAGAGGTGTACGCCGAACGCTGCCTCACACCTGGGTACATATATTTACAATAGATACTACTGGAGGTGTACGCCATAACGCTGCCTCTCGAGTACTTTCAGTGTCTTTACACATAAATGTAGGTTAAAACACTACGGCAGGTGTACGCCGAACGCTGCCTCATGTGTAGTTGTTCATAGTTCATATATTTTACTCATATACCCATATTCAGTACATATAAGCATGTAGTCATTTGTGAGACTTTCTTGATGGACATAGTGAGTCCCAGAGACAGCAAATCTGTTTCTTGATGGTGCTTATATGACTCAGTGTGTCCTATGTCAAATGGCCGGTGCAATATCTTCCAAAGGCACTGTCTAGATGATCAATATAATGACAGAATGCAAAGACTCAAAATTTTGAACTGAACTTCGCCATTTGAGAAGCTGATTTCTTTACTAGAAACATGTTTTTTCTATTTTCTTTGCGAGAGAAGGTGTTATGGAGATATCTTATGAGATGGCCCATGCTATGAGATCTATGAGATGGCCCCTCTCGTTGTAATGATATGCATGCCAAAATAAAGCAGTTCTAATATGGCAGCCTCCTTGTCTGACTTCTCATACATCTAGAACAATAGGTATATGAAACACTTATTGTGAATCACATGCCAATGAAAGTTTAATTTCGGCCAATGTTTTTCATTGAAGACATCCCCCCACCATATATAATTTCTAAACAATCGAGTTGATGGAAGAGGGGATGCATGGGAGGGGGGGGGGGGTTCAGATTCCAATTCCAAGGAAATAATTTCATGAATTCCCAGTTCCAATCAATTTTTCATTTTCCATTCCCCAGTAAATAATATTTCACTTTCCCAAATCGCGGGAAATAAATTAGCCCTTTCCCAATCCGTAGGAAATAATAGCAGCATTTTACAATTCCCAGGAAATACTTTAATGAATTCCCTGTTCCCGGTTATTTTTCATTTCCCATTTCCCAGTAAAGAATAGTTCAGTTTCCCAATTCCCAAGAAATAAATAAATCCTTTCCCAGTTCCCATAAATACCTATGCTCCCCGTCTAAAAAGGTCACAGGAGTTATAAAAAAAATCCCAAGGAAAACCTCATGATTCCTCTACACCAGGAACTCAACTAATCACCCAAAAGTTACTTACAAATTAAAACGTCTATTTTTTCATGCTGGAAAGCCTGCATAATGTACAAGATATTGTAGCTCTACAGAATTAAAACATTTATAGCCGTACATGAGCCTATTTATAAAAGTAGAGGGCTGGCCATCCCTGTAAAACAAGAACCTTGCACCAATCAGGGACGCGGTATAGACAGGTCCCTGCACCAACTCAATGTAGTAAATGAACTTATCCTCCATCCTTCCTTCCTTCCATCTCTCACTCTTTTTATCTCCTTCCTCTCTGAATATTTAATTGACGAATGCTTTTAGCTTTTGAAAATTTAAAAAAAGTTTCCTGTTTACTTGAAATAATTTGGCTAATTAACAAATTACAGAAATGAAAGGAACGGCAAGCAACCATTTACGGCCAATGGAAAAAAAACGCTTTCAACCAGTTGTCTGTGAAATGTTTTAGTGATATATGGTTGGATCGTATTTACGACATTGTATTAAAAATTCAAAAATATAAATGCAAGCAAAATCATCATGTTATAAAAAGGGTGACCCTGTTCGTGCAACGCTTGTGACCGCACCAAAATCTAGTCGGGACAAGTAAATATTTGGATAAAAATAACAGAGTGGACACTTATCTAAGATTTCCCAATCAATTTTAACCCTGAATCACACTGAATAATTTTTATTTTTCATACTATTAAATGAATCTAATTGAATTATATCTGTGCGTATATAATCAAAATAGTTTTTCCTCCATGATTAGGATAACATTACGAATCCAGTCAAACAGTCTTGCCTGCAGAATCTCAAAGCGCGCCATCTTGACCAAATTTTTACTTTCACTGCCTAAACGTGTTGTAGTTTACAATTTTGTCATAAAAGAACCGCGGCATTTGTTCTTTATCAAATCATTAAGAACTTGAGATCATAGCGATGACACACAAGATATTTCACATTAGCATTCGATTATATTCCCTGATGAAGGTAATAGTGTTGAACAGTTACATACAGCGACAGTCTAGTTATGCAATATACAATACTTTGCTTTACTGTTTGTCATCCATCAACACATGTATAGTCTGTACGTGTCATTCTTCTGCATTGCAGGACGAAAAATGGATTCGATAAGGTAACCATACCTATAATTGTCGTGTCCATGCTTCCGCGGGTATTGTGCTGATCTTGAAAAAGGTTAAGGTTTCCCTACCTCCACCAATTTTGCAAAGCCCGTAATGAAAAGTACCATTGACCCCCTCCACACGATTATATGTGTCATTGCTAATCCGGGACATGGATTTTATCTCCCCTCATGCCTGTGCTAACTTGGCTTGCATTAATTATATACTCACCGCAATAATTTAGGGGAATGTAGATGTGATGTTTGGCGGTGCCATAGGGAATATATTACGTAATGAAGTGACGTTTATATAACACAAAATATGTACACTAAACAGTTACCAGTGCTACATCGCTGTCTCACTCAATAATCACAGACAATAACTGAAACTAGAGTCCGATTCTCAGAGAAAATGTGTACGTATGCGGGACTCTTTAGAAAAGATGTCTATAGATTGAGCAATCTATAGGATATCGTTTTAAAATGTGTCAAATATGAATTAACATGATGCACTAATCTTTCATTCGTTTAGTCTTTCTGCATTTAATTAAATGTTGGTGTAAATTTTGTTGCTTTGATAAAACTTTTACTGCTTTACTATCAAAACGGCCAGTGTCAAATAGAAATATATCGCTGACCTGTATTAATATCGGGGCAACCTTCTCCATTGAGCTTTGTCTTTGACGCAGTGGGGCGCCTGGCACTCAGCCAATTGCTGACCCTTATTTTATTGCCTCCAGGCGACTTCTACGTCTGATGCAAGATACTATATCTGGGGCTTACAACTGGTCACTGTTTGTCGTTATGTCTGTGTTGGCACACGGACATTGTTTTTCTGGGAATTCTTTCTTTCTTCTTTCTTTCTTTCTTTGTTTCTTTTTTTCTTTCTTTACAGGCAAATTTTTCCGACATTTCTTTTGAAAAGTATTACATTTAAAATACCAAACTTGGCACAATTATACTTCTATAGATGAAGTCTTGCCTTTTTATAATGAGGGGTAATGCTTTTCAAAATAATGCAAATTAGGGCTAATTGTCGTTTTAAATCTTCAATATCTTATATACTATAGTGATGTGGTTCCGAGTGTATAGGAGTTCGATCATAGCAAGGCAAACGTCATCTCAAATGTCAAGGTCAAAGGTCAATTTTAGGCCAAAATGTCATTTTTGGGGGCAAGGTTTACTTCAGGAAGAGGTCATCTCAAGGTCAAAGGTCAAAGGTCACTTCCCAAGGTGTCTTTCTTCTAGCCATAACTTGGTCAATTTTTATCCAATTTTGATCATGTTGGACTCATGTAACTATTGCAACACTGCATATTGTTATTAGAACATGTAATCTCAAACGGGCAAAGGTCAAGGTCATTTGGCCCTTTGAAAGTTTCATCTTTTATATTTTTGCGATTTTAAATACATTTGGACACCAAGAGTAACATGACGTATTAAAGTGAGCTGACTTGTTTTCCTCTTTCAAAGACTCCTTACCAATGCCATTTTTAAGTCAGGGAAACGCAATACAAGACCAGGTATAATATACAAGTAAAATACACTAAACAGCATAGAATTATACGCATATCCCTAAATTATCACCATATTTATATTTTTGGGGGCAAGACACAGAAGGGTCAATTTCAATATTTCTGGTTGGTACATAAGGACAACACTCTACAAAGCGCCAAGGTCAAATAACTACATAACAAATAAATATATTCTCAGAGCAGTATAAAGTTACTGTAAAGGTGAATTTTGCGGGTTTTTTTTTTTTTTTTTTTTTTCGTTTTTGTTTTTTTTTTTTTTTTTTTTTTGTTTTTTTTTTTTCGTTTTTTTTTTTTTTTTGTTTTTTTGTTTTTTTTTTTTTTTTGTTTTTTGTTTTTTTTTTTTTTTGTTTTTTGTTTTTTTTTTTTTTTTTTTTTCGTTTTTGTTTTTTTTTTTTTTTTTTTTGTTTTTTTTTTTCGTTTTTTTTTTTTTTTTGTTTTTTTGTTTTTTTTTTTTTTTTTTGTTTTTTGTTTTTTTTTTTTTTTGTTTTTTTTTGCTTTTTTTTTTTTTTTTTTGTTTTTTTTTTTGTTTTTTTCGTTTTTGTTTTTTTTTTTGTGTTTTTTTGTTTTTTTTTTTTTGTTTTTTTTTTTTTGTTTTTTTTTTTGTTTTTTTTTCGTTTTTGTTTGTTTTTTTTTTTTTTCGTTTTTTTTTTTTTTTTTCGTTTTTTGTTTTTGGTTTTTTTTTTTGGTTTTTTTTTTGGTTTTTTTTTGTTTTTTTTCGTTTTTTGTTTTTGTTTTTTTTATGTTTTTTTTCTTTTTGTTTTTGTTTTTTGTTTGTTTGTTTTTTTTTTTGTTTTTTTTTTTGAGAGACACGAATATAACCAACCAGTATTCCATACTGGTATATTCTAGACAATGATACTTGCAGGGGGATTCAAGTTGGTCGATCTAGATATAAAATGCATCTTTGCATCTATACAATTTTGATTTATCGGGGTTTTTTGTTTTTGTTTTGTTTTTGTTTTTTTGGGGGGGTGTTTGTTTTTCATACGTACATCTGCATTTTGTTTCAGTATTGCAGCTTATGTAATGGTTGCGTTTAGATGCTTTTATTTGCCTTACATACACATCGTGACAAAAATATATATTGCGAGTATAATATGACAGAGAAGTATACAAACAGAGTAAAATTATAATAGTCATGTTTAATGACCTCCGCTTGAAACGATTCAAGTCTTTGCAGACACGTGGATTTGTTATACATGAGAAAGATTTCCTCAAGACTTGTGATGCTTATAATCGGCATGAGTTTTAAATAATACTAATGTCAATTAATATGGAGAAACGATATATTGTGGAGGAAAACTCTCATGCATGGTACATACAAAATGCATCATCTTAAACTCCCCTTAAAAAAAACTAAGCATTTGGTCGTTGTAATTGTTTTTTGTTTTGTTTTGTTTTGTTTTGTTTTTCATTATTATTATTATTATTTGAAATCTTGATTTGTGCAGGTGTACACACACGCAGATAAACGTTACCACGACAATTATGTATAACTAATTTTTATTGGATAATTCATAGTACAATGTTCAAGTTGAGTGAATACAAGAAGCATTAACAAGTTACAACAGGTGTTTTATAACTTGGCACGCGTGCATAATTGAAGACGTGTGCATTAGTTCTATATTTACTGATGGAATCAGTGACAAGATAATCGTATAAAATACTGTAATGTTTATCCTTTGATTAATTTTAATTTTATAAAGCACAGGTCTTGGTAAGAAGAAGAAGAAGAAGAAGAAGAAGAAGAAGAAGAAGAAGAAGAAGAAGAAGAAGAAGAAGAAGAAGAAGAAGAAGAAGAAGAAGAAGAAGAAGAAGAAGAAGAAGAAGAAGAAGAAGAAGAAGAAGAAGAAGAAGAAGAAGAAGAAGAAGAAGAAGAAGAAGAAGAAGAAGAGAAGAAAAGTGTGAGGCCTTTGTCTCTTATAGGTTTATAGTGAAACAAAAAAGAATGGTTTTAAGCAATATATAGGTCTAGATTCTCTGGCTTGAAGTACGAGGCTGACCACCACAACCGCCAACCACAAATGACAAACCATTATAACCATTCAGCTAAATATTCATGTTCACAAAAAAAAATCAAAACATTACAAAACAGAAGCATTTTGCATGGGCCTTACTGTGGCATAAACTGCACCATATCCATATTGAATGAGTGGATCAGATAGTCCTTATACATATGTACTCCATGTCGTGCTCGTGTTCTACCTTATCAGCCGTTACCAATAATAGTCGTCCATTAGTTGGCATCAGCATGGACTCTTGCGCGTATTTCTGTTGTACCATATTTACTTACTCGATGTCACTGAAATACGATCTGACCATCAAGCAGTTCAGCTTACGCTTTGAACTGTTTTTTTATTTTGTATTTTAAAGAACGAACTGTGGCGCCGTTTATCGTCGTAGTCCTGAAACTTTATTCCCTGTAAATTGGGAGAAGCAGCCTTTATTGCACTATTTGGAACCTGAAAAAGGTAAAAATGCACAATATCATGCGATCCAATACAAAAATATCGACGTTAGACGTTACCTGTCTCAGAAAAATGCCTCGGGTTTTTTTTGCTTTTTTTTTTTGCATATGACCCCCTCCCCCCCCCCCCCCGTATACCAAAAAGTGCCAAAAAAAAGGGAACAGAACCAAAAGCAAAGCAACATGACAAAGACTCGCAAAAAAAGAAGAAAGAAATAGGGTTTATCACTGTATCTTCGCCAAATTAACGTGCAAGTCATATAGAATTTACACACCTGCCGTACAGCCTGTTTGGTCAGATTTGAACAGCGCGAGCTTAAAGCAGTCCATTGCAGGGTTCTGTCGAGCAATGAACTGACTGATACGAGTGCTGTCTGAATCTAACACCCATGACCTGTCCATGTGAAAGTTATATTTCCCCTACACAGTACAGTTTGTCTACTGAAAGATATGTATGAAAAAGTGAGCAGTTGTGTTACAATTAATGATAGATTGCCAGAGCCATTCAAAATTTCCGTTGGTACAAGGCTAGGCTGCAACCTGAGTCCTACTCTATTCAATATATACCTTCATGACTTGCCGGAATACATGATTACACATCTGTCCTCCTGTTGAGGTTGGCAAGAAAGCATAAATCTACTGTCATATGTAGACGTTCTAGTGATACTAGCATACAGTGCTACAGGCTTACAGAAGGCCCTAGATGTAATTAACCAATATTGCTCTAAATGGTCACTCCAAATAAACCAAAAAAACCCCAAAGTAATGATTTTCAACAAAATGATGAGTAGAAAATTTCATTTCTTCATTAATGCAGCTCCAGCCGATATTGTGAACAAAGTTGTTATCTTGGTGTAGTGCTAACCCCTTCAGGTAAATTTACCGCT
The DNA here is from genome assembly GCA_964020975.1 of Hermodice carunculata. Lineage (NCBI taxonomy): Eukaryota > Metazoa > Annelida > Polychaeta > Eunicida > Amphinomidae > Hermodice > Hermodice carunculata. The sequence continues at coordinate 97,870,198 of OZ026612.1, read as the reverse complement.
GCAATTAAAAGACTAGTTTCCAAAGCATCTAAAGCTTACTACCAACTCAAACAAAACTTCAATAACTTTAATGGCACATCTGTGAAAGTGTTATTAAAATTGTTCGACTCCATGTGTGCCCCCATTCTGCTATATGGAAGTGAAGGCCGGGGTCTATGCTACAAAGCCAGACTGAATGCTGACTTTTGGGTAAAGTATATATTGTGCGACTTCTCAAAAGGGTATGAACTGTTACACATTAAGTTTTGTAAGCAAACCCTCGGTGGCTCTAAAATGCAGTCAGTATCGTTTGTCTCTCAGAACTAGGCAGAGTCCCACTTTTAGTTAATATCCTGAAGCATACTGTCAAATACTATCATGACATGGTGAATACAAACAACCAAAATTAACTGCTAAATGAGGCATTATGTATGAGTGGTAGTGGGAAAAACGGGCATTTCCTTGAAAACCTTAAAAATGTGTGCTCTCAATTTTGGACCACACTGGAGTCACTAAAGGACAAGAAAGTACTCCTCAGTACAATAAGCAAAATGGAGAAGATGAGTGCCAGATAGCTATCTGACGAACTTTTGCTAAGAGATGCAAGCTCTACCCCGATCAGATTTTACAACATGCTCAAAAATGCTTTGGGAGAGCATATTTAGACCTAACTAGAACCCCTGCACTCAGAAGAATTATTGCCAAAGTCGTCTGTCCAATCATCAGTTTCCTGTGGAACTCTGCAGGTATAACCAAAACAACCGCCCACTTTATGCAGAAAAAAACGCCAATATTTTTTCAAACAGAATTGGTAACGAATATCACTACATCATGAAAAGTGAAAAACCAGAAATCAGAAGATAGAGAACACTATTATTCGAGAAAATCACAACAGTATGTGAAGATTTTGCAAAACTTGCTGACAAATGTAAATTTATATATATGACATTGGCGCATGACACCTCCGTCATTGTATTGTTATGTCTTTTTTTATGTAAAAATGTTTTATCTAAAGAGAATACTGAGTCTGAAAAGACAACATTTTGTACATTAATTTTGTCTCTTTGATACCCAATTCTGGATTTTGGGGAGTGTTTTGTTTTCTTGCATGTCTCGTTAATATGCTTGTTGGTTGTCATATGAGTACATTTTATTTTTATGAATAACTTTTACTGGTTGTTGCGTCTCATAGGCCTATGTACTTTCTTGTATACGGTTGGCAATAAACTACTACTACTACTACTACTACTACTACTACTACTACTACTACTACTACTACTACTACTACACTACTACTGCAGTACTACTACTACTACTACTAATACATAGCGCAAACTTCTAATTTAAAGCAAAAATATCTCCCTACCGAGTCCATAATGCGCCAAAACGTTGATCAGATCAGCTACGCTCCGTGATTAAGTTTATAATTACTTGTCCCACCAAATACAGTACATATTAGAAGTAAAAACTATTTTCTACTGGATCAAAACTAACTTCATCCATTAGAATGATTTGCGAACTGTGCAAATGAATCAGCAACAGGCTGAAAGCGTGCCATCTTTTGGATTTGTGTACTTACATCTGCACAGGTGACTTATAGGGAAGGCACAATTCGACGTTGTTATGGCAAAAATAGTTCGGAATGTTATTACTCTTATCATTACAAGCATTATCTCCATTATGACGAGCATCAGTGTTTAAACGGTTAACACTGCAGAGGATTTTTGTATCTCAAGTACCTTTTCCATTTTGCTGTATGGTGCGTTTGTGTGGTCATCACAGCTAAGTGGACTATTGTGAGCTGTGTTGTAGGCGCACAAGAACCCCCAGCGTCTGTTTGGGCTTGTGTTCTGATCACTGCGGTGCAACATGTTGCTGTGAAAGAAAACGGCATCGCCCGCGCGTAACTCTACGTGCAACAATGGAAGCACACCAGCAAGTTCTTCCGTGCGCTTCGGGTCTGATGTAAGCTGGTCTCCTTGGGTCACATGATCAATACGCCCGGCTTTGTGGGAGCCAGGCAGAATCTGTTGAAATAATATTCCATGTAAAATGCTGGTTACTGTTGAAAACATAACTGCTGACATAAAGATAAGATCTATCTGCCAGTAGAAATATATTATATATTTGGTACATGTGCAAGATCGACCCACCTGTCACACAGTACTGGGGAAATAAGTTACCTAAAAGGGCAAAGGCTCACGTCACACTCTTCCTGCGCAAAGTCAACGATGACACAAATTTAATAAATGTACAAATTTGCTGATCCGTCTCTTTTTTTTTTTTTTTTTTTTTTTTTTTGTTCTTTTTGCTATTTTGGGAGTGGGTGTTGTATTGTTCTTAGATAATGGACAGGTGGCTATGATTGCTGGATAGCAGCAAAAGTAGCCACATTTGTAACGCTGATCACCAGACTGGCTTTATTCATTCACGTCAAGCAGAATTCATATTTGCATCTTGATCTGTAGTCTAATGTGCCCCAAGGTTGTTGTGTATGGGGACCGCTTTTTTGCGTATATACCCAACCTAACAAATTCTAAATGAGCATGGCTTCAATTTAAGGCAGTCTGCTGTATCTCGCATTCTAGTTCTTACAACCTGTTGATTTCGAAAAACAAAGTGCAAGATTAAAACAACATCCATAATGACATTAATGACATTCAGATGTGGATATTTCATAAATTAATTAAAACTGAAAGATGGTAAAATTAGCTCCGGGTCCTAAAATGTATACATGTACAGGTAAGAACGAGTCGCTGAATGTTATAAAATTATTACTGTCACAATAAATGGAAAACATTCGATGTGCGTGGAAAAGCGTGTAAAGGCTCCCTGTAAAAGTGCGGTTTTTTTCTGCACAATAATGTATCTGTCATGGGTAACTATTTAAGCTTCGATTCTGCGTCAATCATAGTGAATGTGCTCATCACATTTCGTTCAAACAATTGCACTCTCTTGCTGCATGGACTGCGTGGTAATATACTGAGTATATTACTGCAAGTCTAGAATCGTGGGGCCGACTGATTACGGCCTGCGAAAGGACCGACCATATCGCACCAATAGTGATTGCATTAGCGGACAGTTAGGAGTGGGGTTGACTACTTGAACGTGCATGTTTTGAAGCACAAGGTCGTGCTTGCGTGTTCCTTGATGTCCACCAGGATGGAGGAGATTTTTTGTTGCTCAATGGACTAGTTTTAAGTCATGGAGATCGATCTTCTAAGCAATTATTCCGATTATATATATATATATGTGTGTGTGTGTGTGTGTGTGTGTGTGTGTGTGTGTGTGTGTGTGTGTGTGTGCGTGTGTGTGTGTGTGTGTGTGCAGCGGAATTTCCGCTTGAGTACACTGGAACATGTCCATAATCAACGCGCTTAAATATAAAAACCAAATCTTTTCAGTTCTTCATGCGGTCGTGGAGGGAGACCCCTACATGCTTACCTTCAAACACCCGTTTTCCTTTGTTGTGCTATCTAGTGCAAGGTAGAATGTCCCCATATCAGGGAAAAGACACCCGTTTTCGTACCAATAGCTGAAAATAGTTGAAATGGACTATAAGGCTGTGCTATGCAGAAAATAGAAGGTATTTGTATTTATACAGAGCAGCAACACAATGTAAAAAACGCTCCCACAATACGATATAAACAGTTTGATACAAGTAGAGAAAGCATCTAAATCTGTTAATTAAAATATCAAATTCGAAATCAAGCATGTTTTAAAAACTATTTTGCCTACCATTTTTTTCGCGTTCGGAAAACTGTGTTGTCATTAATGTAATTAATCTAAATGTTGCGAACGGAAGGCTAAAATATGTTGATCATGGTCTGATGCCAAATTGAAACGTATTTTAACTCGATGTACTAGTAATATTTGGCTACTGGCCATTTTGATCAAAGTGTGATCAAGGCAGTTGCCCATTGGAAATCATACTATAGTACGTTAGCGTAGATCAAATACGGGTAACAGCCGATGATCTGAAGCTGCTATATACATATATTATAGTTATTCGACGTGCAACTGAGGAATAATAGACAGTAGGCAAGCCTTAAGATGCATGACCATGTAGTTATATGCTACGTTCATTCCGTGCTAGTTTGAGGGAGAGAGAGAGAGAGAGAGAGAGAGAGAGAGACAGACAGACAGACAGACAGACAGACAGACAGAGAAACAGAGAGAGGGAGGGAGAGAGAGAGACAGAGACATATGCCGCATGTTCGGGTGTGAAGCCATTGAAACGACTGATCATGGTTTTTATCCGTATTTGATCTATGCTATCGTAATTGAGGAATAATAGACAGTAAGCAAGCCTTAAGATGCATGACCATGTATAGTTATATGCTACGTTCATTCCGTGCTAGTTTGAGAGGGAGGGAGGGAGGGAGGGAGGGAGGGAGAGAGAGAGAGGGAGGGAGGGAGGGAGGGAGGGAGAGAGAGAGAGAGATGCCGCATGTTCGGGTATGAAGCCATTGAAACGACTCATCATGGTTTTTATCCGTATTTGATCTATGCTATCGTATAACAGTATGATTTCTTACGGCCAACTACCTTGATACAACTTGATCAAAATGGCTAGCAGCCGTAGGCGTAGATGACGTGCACATCGGGTTCAACAGGTTTCACGTAAATGGATGAATCTTTGAAAGTTCATATTGGACTGAGTCAACAGCTTTGCTGGGGGCTTTTTGCCGAAGGTGCACAAAGGAAGGCTATAGAATATTGATTTGTATTCCTGGCATGCTGCCCCCCCCCCCCGCCCCATTTCCTGGAGAACCTTTAGAGAAAGGACAATATTTAACAAAATGGATGACGCAGGCAGAAAATACCAGTCACCATGAACCAGTTTGACAGGAAAACGTCCAAGGATAAAACAATAAGGCATACTCTTACAATCCTCTAATGAAAATCTTAATAAAGGGGAGATCACCTGAGATTTCACAAAAGGTCCTTTCGGTTCACACCAGCACAACATAGTAATGGCTACAATGTAATGAAAGACAGGTCGCCATATTTGGTGGTAAATAGTGAGTACTTTGCTGTAAATTTTGTCCGTCGGAATGTAAGGGGCCGTCACTAACACAAGCGATTATACAATTGTGGGATAAGAAACTTTGTAAAGCTAGAAATGTAAATAAAATGAATGGCAGAATAAAAGTTTTGTTAATGACAAAAGCTTCTGATAATCGATTTTGTAGCTTAAAAATAGCATCCATAATTGTTTTCCCTCCGTGTTTGGGACTATTTTTGACAGCACGTTGCACTGAGTTCAGTAAAAGTTGTGAAGAAAAATATATTTAAGAAAGGACAATATCAGCCCAAACCGTACCCATAGTCTTGATGCCAGGTGAATGCTCCACCTGTGTAAGGCTCCTTTAATGACATCTTAATATGGTATGGATACACGTCGTCTCCAAGAAGCTACATCCATGACAGAATATACAGAATACATTACAATGGATCGGATAGAAACGGAAAGCATGTATATATCGGGTAATAGCTTCATGGTCCTACCAGAAGGTACAGGACATAATGCCTTTATAAAGAAGTTTCAGGAAAGATTAAAATTTGATATCATCATAATATGACACACGCTTGAACAGCACAAGAGAGAGAGAGAGAGAGAGAGAGAGAGAGAGAGAGAGAGAGAGAGAGAGAGAGAGAGAGAGAGAGAGAGAGAGAGAGAGAGAGAGAGAGAGAGAGAGAGAGAGAGATCACGTTTGGGTCGATTTTCCGGCTATAAAGCATGTGTATAAATATCATGAGGCCAGACCACTATGGGCCGTATAATAAAGTCATTAGAAAATGTTATAATAGGCGTTCTGTTCGGCAGATTACCTTTAACCGGAAGAGTGCCTATAACCGGAAGAGTACCAAAAAGCGGAAGAGTACATATAAGCGGAAGTATTGATATACGATTTACTATTATGGGCTAAGCTACTTTCCGGGTAACGATAGCGTCATCTGCTGTCAGAGAAATCACCGAAACTCTGCTTATTTGGCATCTGGTGCGGCAAAACTAATTGATCAAGGCCTTAACAAACATGAGTTAAACAGATCATAACATGGTTTGTTGTCGATAAAAAGAATATCAAGTCGCACTGGGTACCAGGTAGCAGAGCCGGTTCTGCAGATATGGCACCCAGTGCTCGTTGATATTCTTCGTATCGACAACAAACCATGCTATAATTATAAAATGTATATATATATATATATATATATATATATATATATATATATATATATATATATATATATATATATATATATGACATATATCAAGTTTATACAATATATGTATGTATAGGTATATATATTACTGGAACCTACTTAAGTTATATTCACTGTAAGATATTATAAATCATTGGATATTCATCTTTATATGTACTTTCAGATATTGTATAATTCAAAATGAGAGGAAGTTCTCCTCATTGTCCAAACACTTCATAATATATTCATAATAAATCATTGGATATTCATCTTTATATGTACTTTGAGATATTGTATAGTTCATAATGAGAGGAATTTTTAAGCACTATCCAAACACTTCAAAATAAAGGCAGAATAGGAGATACTCATATTAACTGAGATCCTGTGCTGCCACCTGGGCTACAGCAAGAAACCTGACAGGAAGCAGGGCAGACCCATTTATTGACCAAGGTAAAATGAGCTTCTACGATAAAAGTAACAACTCAAGAAGGCTAAAAGCTTAAGAAAAGTCATTAACTAAGTTTAAAACATGCAAGATGCCAAAATGTATTTTAATCATTTTATTTGGTAGAAAGAGTGCTATTTCTGGATGTTGGAGCAACATAACTGGCACAAGTGCCCTCACCATGGTGGAGGCACTGTTCTTTTGCCTAGCTTGGGCGTATTACATCACATCATTGTTGTGCGATTTTCATTGTCACGTTGACAGTTAGGTGTTTATACTCACGCAATCGATAAGAAGCATGGAAGTGCTCATTTGGCTTTGAGAATTATCTTTGTGAATAGGGACTAAACTGAATTTAATGTCACGTATATCGAGGAATGATCATTCAGAGTATGAAATTAGGTAATGAGCAAGACTGCTTACTGTATAATCATATATTTTCGAGAGGGATAAATATTCCCAATTTTTCATGAGGAACTTGAAACCCATTTCGGGAATATTGTAGCAGACTGAATGTGGAATGAAAGCGTGCACAAAATCGGGAAAACAAAGCCCGTGAAATTTGATTCGGAGTGTATTCGGGTAATTTTGTGGCCGGGAATATAAATGACTATACAGTATTTATCCACTAGTTGTCACAGACACGTTGAACGATTCAACTTTTTGAATCTCGGCCAAGGGGTCACTGGCTGTAATAGCTCCCGAAGGGAGCTAAACCGTTACGTGCGTACAGGAAACAAATTAATTCATGCTCCCTTATCTTGCTAGTGGATGGCCTGCATTGCTTGCAGCACGGAAGTTGTTTTTTGAAGCAAACAGGAAGCGGAAGTGCAGTCTAGAACCCATGAAAACTGAATCATTCTCCGCGACAGATTAACCCAAATGAAAGAACAAGTTCATTGTCGTGTACATAATTATTAATATTTTTCTCAAATTTTCGGATCATTAGTCCTTATTCAGGGAATGACAGTTGATAAGCAAAGATAAACGCTCACCGGCCCCAGGCCATGGGCTTGGCTGGTTCCCTGCCTCGCCGCTACGTCGTTTTCATAGATAACAGAAGCACAACAATATCCCTATGTGTTTACATGAAATGAAATTGAAATAAAATTTTTGCCTTCGGGAGCTTGCACAGCCTGGCTGTTACATATTAGATGCGACACTGTGTCTTTCATGTACATACCGCTTCCGCCGTTCCCGCCATTTTGTCACTGCGAACCACCATTCCTGCGACGTCATCGGAAACGTTGGTCCACAAACACTGTGTTGCTCTGAGTCCCTCGCCGTCTCCACGAGAGAAGGTGTTGCTTTTTATACCACTGTCCTTTTCAACAGCGGTTTTCAACAGGTCCAATTCCTCACTATCCAGAATATTTCTACCGAACATATGGAATTATGATATGATCATATGTAAACGGCTAGCAACGTAAAAAGCGAGCGCAACTTTAATTCTTATGATATACAAAAAAGTGATGAAGGCCATACTGATGACAATGATAAAGGTTATGGTGACAATGATGATGATGGTCACAGTGATGGTGACAAAAATGTGATGGTCATGGCGATGATAATGATAACGGTGATGATGATGGTGATGACAGTGAAGTCAGTGATGATGGTAACTAAAATTGTGATTATGGTGATAACAACAGTGACAAAAACAACAAATCTACATCCATAGTAAAATAGAAACTACCAGTTACATGCTAAGTCAACATTATATTGTATATTGCATGATACACACACACATATGTATTATATATATATATATATCACTGACTATCACTGTCATCACCATCATCATCACCGTTATCATTATCATCGCCATGACCATCACATTTTTGTCACCATCACTGTGACCATCATCATCATTGTCACCATAACCTTTATCATTGTCATCAGTATGGCCTTCATCACTTTTTTGTCACCACGATCATCATTGTCACCATCATTACCATGACTTTCACCATGATTTTTGTCAGCATCGTCATCCACATTATCATCACCATGATCATCATTGTCCCCATCGTCACTGATTGTTGGTTTATCTTCAATTTCAGTTGACTCTTGCTTACCCAAGCGTTCAGGTGGCAAAGTGGTGCATACATACTTGCTAGCTATGGGTATGATAATGTACCACAGTGTTTGCAATGGAAATATATTATTATATACACTGAACATAATAATGTTGCAATGACATATATTTAAACTGGTAATTTTGCCACATGTGGTGCAAGTGATGATCAAAATTGTCCACGCGTATGCGGAGAAGGTCACTCTGTGGCTCCTGATGAATTTACTGGTGTTGAAACGAAGTACATGTACTGAATGCAGTGCTTCCATTTGGAACAAGAAAGTACAAACTGCCCTAAAAATAAATTTACATCACCTGCAGCACGGAAAATAACTGTATCTTCTTTCATCATGGATGGTGAAAATATATGCCTCTGGTCATATTTTTTCCTTACCAGCAGTGACCGGTAGAGGGGTCAAACTGTATAACAAGCGACACCTACATGTCTGCGATTTCTGGCTGAAACATGTACACTCACCCATGTTAAAAAATATCAAAGCTGTATAAAAAAATCAATTTATGGAAAATAAAAGTAAAATGAAATATAGTGAAAGTTGTCAGATTTTATTAGTTAATCAGTCTTGGACTAAATTATATTCTTTAATTATTTGAAGAATTCAGTGCTGCCACTTTATACTTTTTTTAAGTATGATGCTTTATTATCACTGGTTTTTTATACTTTATTTATACTTTTTTTCCCTGAAATACTTTTTGTATACTTTTTGGGGACAAATTTTTGAACTTTTGATTCATTAGATGTTAAGAGTAGTGTTTTAAGCATTCTCACAGCCTTTCTGAATGTCTGGTTAACAAGAGCGATGAACCATCTTCCCACTTAGTGACAACCATAGGTCCATGTCAGGGTTTCTGTTAGGAATTTTTTCAAAGGGTCCCAACCTGTAAGAGAGTCAAATGTTTTGCTATCCTTTGCAAAATTAACAAAGAAAATATAGGAAGTTGGGACCCCCTGAATTTTGCTGAGAGGTTATGTCATGGTATGAAAGGGTAATATACCCCTATTTGGGGGTTAACGGAAACCTTGCACGTTTTGCTGTCATTCATCATGAGGATCTGGACCATGGTACAGAGATACCTGATGCATAGTCAAGGTCCTGGTTCCCATCAGACACAGCCAAAAATGCACTCTCAGTGGTACAACTCAGCATGGAAGTCTGTTCTTTGTTCATTACAAACAACTATGGGTGATTTTTAGCTCACCTGACTTGTCAGTCAGCTGAGCTCGTGGTAGTTAGGCATCCGTAGTCCGTCTGTCGGTGTCCACAATTTACGTTTTCGACTTCTTCTCCAAAGTCACTGGCCAGATTTACCTCAAACTCGGTGGAAATGTACCTGGGTCCCTACCAAGTTTGTACAAATGGTGACGGTCCATTGATTTTTGTTTTTTTTAATGAACTTTGGGGGGGGGGGGGGGGGAGGGGGGCTAATCTTTAAAAAATATATATTCTCCAAAACCGTTTGGCCAATTGCTTCGAAGTTGCTTAGGGAGACTTCTGGGGACCCTTATGCCTTAATTCGTTCAACAGGTGGTGCAGAAATTTTTCAAATATTTTTTATGTAAAAACGAGTTTTTGCTATTTTCGACTTCTCAAAAACCGTCACTCAGGTTATGCTGGAACTTAGTGGAAATGTCTCTTTCAGAAGGGCCAAACAAAAATGTTCACAAGGTGGTGATGCTATTGTAAAGATTTTTTTAAATTCTTTTTAATTTTCCGGTGATTTATAATTTTTACAGTGATTTGAGGTGTTCAAGAACGAGTATAAAAACTTATGCATTGGGACATTTAGAACTGACTGCGTATGCTTGGGCCATCTGTGTGCATCTTGAGTTTCATCAGGCCAAGTCCGCTGTTATTTGATAATGATTAGTGATAGCGTTGTCTATCCTAGAGTCTGGCACAGTAATCTTGACCTGAAAACAGGACGACCTAAATGATGCAGCAATCAAAAGGTACAAGGGGAAGGTCAGCGTTAAAATGTCAGTACTTTCGGCCAATGAACATTTCCAAATAATATGCAAATCATGCACATAACAAATGTGTGAAGCATGCAAAGTCTATTTTATGTACAATTTATATAGATTATTCAGTGGTGGTAGTAAAAATCTACCTTGTTGAAATTATGTAGTCAAAAGAGGCTGGCTGTGAGTTTCGTCACCCAGGCAATATTGTGCCTTGGGAGTGAACAGGAATTGTAATTGATACATTATATATGGAGTGTGGAATTAATAAACTTATCAAGTTTTCAAAGCGAAAATCTTCGTGTGAGAACTTCACACTATGAATCCCTGATTTTTAATGCATTTTTGAAATTGGGTACTTAATTATCGGTTAATGCATACAGTGCATCTGATTGCTATGTGAGTGAATGGGGATTGCAATGGTAATTAACATTTTGTACTTTTTCCTCCAAAACCACTCATCAGATTCACTTCAAACTCGGTGGGGATGTACCCTGGGTAGGTCTCTGCTAAGTTTGTTCAATGGTCGCGCTCCAATGATTTTTAGATTTTTTTTTTTATGAGTTTTTGGTTCATTTTGGCCTCCAAAACCACTTGGCCAATTGATTCAAAATTACACAGGAACACTTTAAAATTGCATAGGATGACTTGAGGGCATGACAGCCAGAGTTACACAATACATGGGTGACCTTGACTTCATTGCCAAGGTCACAAAGTTACATGGTCACTTAGGTTTATTTAACTCTTCAGATGATAACTTGAGAACTATTTGTTCTACTTTCATGTTTTACAGGGTCATGGGATACCCTCTTTGAGGGCCACACTCGGACAGTACATGAGTGACCCAAGGTCAATGGACAACTGATATAAAATTTACTGTTCACTTGATCACTTAAGATCTATTTTGAGTAAGCTAAGACCTTGATGTTGCACGTTAATGTTTCTCTATGAAGGTCACGCTTAGACAGAACATGAGTGACCTTGATCTCATTTCTGAGGTCACAGTCCAACATACATTTATTCTACTCTTCAGTGCTATAACTTGAGAAGTACTTGAACTGGGACTTTGATGTTGTACATGTTAGTGTTCATCCATGTAAGTCAGACTCACTCAGTACATGGGTGACCTTGATCCTGTCGCAAGTTTACAGAGCCACAAATGTGATGAATCTTTATGTCAGCTGAGCATTGGCTATTCAGACAGCTCTCCTGTTACAGTATAATTTTGCTGCAATAGCCGTGAGTTGCTTCAGATTTATACTTTTTTTATATTTTTTTTTCTGAAAATTTATACTTTTTCAAAGTTAAATTGGATACTTTTTTTTGTAATTAGGCAGCGGCAGCACTGAGGATTACAAATTGAAAGAAAATGTCGGCAAATTTAATATAATTATTGAAAATACAAAAATATGAATGAGAAAGTAATGGATATGGCTGTTTTAGTTCTTGGATATGGGTGATAAAAGTAAGGGAGACATAAGTAATATTTGGTTTTCAGTATTAATCATGAAATAGGTGCATGGCACAAAATTATTGACTTCTACTTCATGTTGGCCTATACTGCTGTAAAAGCTTTTTAATTGCAATTCAACACAGTGTGTGAAAAAAATCAATTGGGGAGTCCTATTTGGATAATTTAAGTTCGGCAAAAGTGGGAAAAAATTAACTACAGAATGTTACGTTTTCAGTAACTGCCCCCTCCCCCTTCCTGCACAGCAGTTAATTGAGACAAGCACACTTTATCCTACTTGGATGTCAATTTCACCTCCCGACCTTCCACTCTGGTAACGACTTGAAACAAATTTTACGCTGGGAAGGAAGACACGACTCAATGACTTTCACGTTGGGAACGAAGGCACCAACACGCCCAGGAAGTGACTACAGTGCCAGTGTGAATATCGTCTGCCAGGGCTGAGCTGTGACCTGATGCAGAGAGGGCCACACATTATAGGCCTAGGTCTAGAGGCTCCCCAACGGGAGTTAGGTGATGCATGTTCGTCAATATTGAATACATGTTTATTTTTTCTCTGTGAACAGTGAAAATTTTAAGAAAAGCATAATCGATTTTTTTTTTTTTTTTTTGTATATACCTATAATTTCACGACTCCTTGAAAATTGAAGTGCATTCATTTCATCTGGTGAAATGAGATGGGAAACCACTCGCCTCGGATTTTCACAATCGCATAGCCCATATAACGTTGGCATTAGTGGTACCAGCCGCAATATCTTAAATGAGTTCTAGGCCTACTAACTATGGAAGGTATAAACACTCACCTCTCATATTTTACGAAAAGTGTAAAGTGCCAGCACAACTAATAACTGTAAGCGTTAGATTGGAATATAATGATCATGAATGTAATTTATGTAGGCCTAACTTGGTAAATCGAAACTTACCAAGTTCAAGCATCGATTTCGTTTTCCTTAAAATCATTATAAAGACCCCGGGCACCTCCTGCAAATAAGGACGCCTTTCAAAAGATACACCAATTTTTAGTATTAATTATCAACGAAACGGAGCAAGAAGACGGGTTATTAATAGCAACGCCACACTCCCGTAAATCAACTTTCTTTTTCTTTCTTTCTTGCTTGCTTGCTTGCTTGCTTGCTTGCTTTCTTTCTTTCTTTCTTGTGTGTGTGTGTGTGTACAGTCTGCGGTCTGTGTGACGGTGCGCCGGGAAACCCCTGCCTGGCCGGGTGGTCCTTCCTCCAGTTATCCGGGTAGGGACACATCCTAGGCCTAGGTTACAAATACTATGAAATCTATCCTAACAAAGTAGGTTTATTAAGAAAACACGGACAGAGTACAGAGGTTACTGTTTGCTCTTGCGGTAGGCCTATACTAAATTTTTGCTTCTTATATGCAGTGAATTCAGTACCTGTACGGGACCAACCATTAGAATTTGGGGGGGGGGGATGCATATTTTTTAAAATAAATGATGTAGGCCTAGCCTACGTACGTCTCAAAATCGGTGAAAAAAATAATGGACTGCCTCATTTACCTTAAAAAATAAGGTACTGCTTGCCAGGCGCGGACCGAGGGGCGGAGGGGGGGGGGGGGGTTTCCAGAACCCTCCCTGTTCTTGCTTTTTTGTTTTGTTTCAATGCCTATACTATAGTATAGATGCCGAAAATGCCATCTGGATCGAATCAGCGGACATTGTCCTTAGCTTGCGTATACATGTACGTGGCCTAACACGCTCTGCTGCATTGATGCGTATCATGCAGTCACAGACTGCCAGCACTCGACAGGGCGTAACCGTGGAAGCCTGGCAAGCGGGACTGACGTCCAATGAATATATCATTTAAAAGCTTAGTTATTAGATGTACTTATTAGACCTAAATGATCATCATAATGATAGGCCTATACACTGACTGTAGGCCTAAGTGACTCTTTGTGTTACGGTAGATATTAGGCCTATCTACATTCATAGTGCACAGAGCACGTGCCGATATAGTTAACTTTTGTGAAGCACTGAATGAAGCCATAGATATACCAGTAGTAAAGCCATAGGAATAACTGGGCTTATAATTATAGGTCTAGGCAGACAAAAATATTTATGTCAACTTTTGTATTCATCCATTACTAATCTTAATATAAGTTAGGCCTTTACCGAAGCCTTCTGAAGCGAGGATAGTCTGTTTTATGTTAAAACGCCCGACTTTGTCACAAACGCTATGAGAAAAAAAATCACTTGGGCCTTTTAAAAAAAATCTGAAGGATGTCTCCTTGCGTAATTAGTTTCCCTCTTTTTAAGATCTTGTAAAACCACAAGCAATATCATGATATGATCATGATAATGCCTATGAATTTACTCCGAACTAGTTTCTACATTTCAATTAAAATCTGTATATATTAGTTACTCCAAGGACCAATGGAGTATCGCCTGGCTTACAAAGTTACACTAGTACTGGAGATAGTTTTATCGCTTGGCTTAGTAAGCCAAGCGATACTTAAATTGGGCTGCTTCTGCATATAAATTGGAACTGACTCATTTTTTTCTTTGATTCATTTTATGTGAAATGAAACAGATATATAGCGGAATTTGATTTATGGAGCCCAGTTTAGTGAAGTTCGCATCCCGGAAAATCCAAATGGTCCTCATGAAAATGCAGTCGCAAATGCCAGGAAAACGGATCTGATTGCATCTATTTTTAGGCCCACCTTTGTGCCTTCGGCACTTGCATTCGGGCTTCAGCCGCAAGTCACGTTCCGTTATCATATTTTTCTTTTATTTAATACAAGCACAGTAATATTCTCTCTCTCTCTCTCTCTCTCTTTCTCTCTCTCTCTCTCTCTCTCTCTCTCTCTCTCTCTCTCTCTCTCTCTCTCTCTCTCTCTCTCTCTTTCTCTCTCTCTCTCTCTCATTTATTTCCAGATAAACAACAAAGTCAGGCACTGTCGGTAACTAATTGTGTATTTATTTCAGCCATGATAAAATACATTAAGTACATGTGCATATACATGCAGAAATCTCATAATTGTTGTGATGATGTGGCAATATGGTCTTACCTATTTCATTAATTGTATGCAGGTATGATTTTCATTTTGCCCTCAAAGTGCTTTTCATTTGAGACTGAGACAACAGGTTTCCTGAAACCTGTTGATCTGGGCCAAATTTTCTGGTGAAACTTCTGAATTAAACCTAGGCTTGCAGGTGCTTGAATGAAAGGTTGCCCCATGAGGAACTTGAATCTGAAGTCAGTTTTACAGTGCAGTTTCAAACAGATATATGTCTGGTTCCAGTGCTTTATTAGGGTTCATAGTGGTGCAAATACTTTATGGAGTGTAATTGGATGTAGGCCTACTTTTTCCCAGTGGCATGCATCCATGGTAGTTTTTTTAGAATTGTGATTTTTAAATGGCATGTAGAATCTTGCGTTTTCAGATTTATTTATTTTAAGTGTACTCAATCTTTTTTTTTTTTTAAGCAGGAGATCATCAAAAGGACCTTCAAACTGGCAAGGTCTGATTTTATTTATTCTTTATTTATGTTTTCATTTTTATTTACAAAACCAAGATTTTTTAAAATTCAAGTGATCAATGCTATATGCTTGTATGTACAGTATATAAAGGAAGAATATTGATATTGACAATGTGATGCTAGTAAGAAAATTGTCCTGATATTAATATATGGATCTTTAATACTGGAGTAAAAGTGCCCAATAGATATTTTAGTACATGTAACACCAGTATAACAAATGTTGTCTTAATTACCAGGGGAATTGTTATTTAACTATCCAGAATTAAAAGCCAAAAACACCTCGGTCATGAACACACTTTTAATGCAGCGTGTAATACCGTGTATTACATCAAAGTCCCAGTTCAAGTACTTCTCAAGTTATAGCACTTTGATATTTCAGTTCAGTGAGTGAAAGACAATATTAAAAGTGTGCTCATATGAATGGTGCAAAATAATGTATCTTACGTGATTATAGTAGGGTAAGTCATGGCTGAAGATGTTATCCCATTTTTATACAGATGCCTGGATTGAACTATACTGTGCAACATAAATAAAACTGGTGCTGGCAGAATATTTTCTGGGGTTTTGTTTTTTTGTTTTGTTTTTTTTATGTTTTTTGTTTTTGTTTTTTTTCTTCTTCAATGTTTACCCCAGAATAGATAGTCATAAACTTGGGTCTTTTTTGCAGGGTTTCTAGGGTAGGAACATTAGATTTTTAGTGACAAAATAGGTCTCCAAATGAAGCTTTATTTCGTCATAACCTGCGTGCTTCCGGGGGCTTCGTCCCCTGGACCCTCAAATGATTTCTGTTTGGAACCTCGGTGTTCACATAATTTTCAAATGGACCAGACATATTTGAGGTTTCTAAAATGCTTCTCTCGACGCTATGTTTTTTGCACAATGGTGGCTAAAATATATGCATCCATGGGTTTCAGTAACAAAAAGAAAAAAAATACTGTGAGGTAGGGTGGAAAAAAATAATGTACTGTTATGGGCAACTGAAAAAAATTGTACGTTTTACTAAAATGCATACCCCCTCCCTTCCCCCATCCCTCCTTAAGATTCTTATGGTTCGCCCCCAAGCAACTTTGGAATCGTGCGTAGCTGTGAGTGTGGATCGACGACCCACCAACACCAAATCTGAGCTGGCGACGTGTCGTTTTGCCTTACGGAGCCGCTCAGGGATATAATGCGAGTTGCGATCTGGAAGGCCTCCAGAAGCGACCTGCATGTTGACTGCACTGTCTGAAGACATTAATTAAGGCTAGACTTAACATGAGCAATAAATGCTGCGTACTTTGCGATGTTAATTTAGGTTACCCTCACGCCTGTAAACTTTTTCTAGCCGGCGGAAAGACATTTGCAGCCCAAGAAGCGTGTTTGCCAGACCAACGTTCCAGCAAGGTTTCAACAATGCGAGTTCGTGAATCGTTATCTTTTATCACATTATATTTACATTCTATCTAACTTTTAACATTGCAAGTATAGGAGAGAGCCTGGTGTGTTGTGAGACCATAACACAATAGCCTTGTGTGTTATGGGACCATAACACAAGTGTCCCGCCCACATTCCAATAAGCCACGCCCACCTGGGTTTCCGAAACCTAACACTGGAACATGCTGGGTAAATCAGTTTCTGGACGTTTCTCTTAATTTTATGCATTACATTTCCAAATTTCGTATAATGGAGCAGAAAAATTAAGAGGGAAATGTAAATATAAGCAATGAGGGTCGCTTTTGTGGGTGTTATGGCATAATGACGCGGGTGATTGAAGCTGGCATCGGGCGAGGCGCACTGGCGTCCGCCACGCCCACGATGTCAGCTTCAATCACGCGCGTCATTATGCCATAACACACACAAAATCGACCCTCATTTCTTAAGTATCGACGTTATCTGAATAGACATATATTATTGACATAATTTCTATAATGCCCGCTAAGTTTGAGACTTTGGTTTAAATAAAACTGTGGACACTTCCCGGGACACATAAAAAAAAAAAAAAAATGCGTTATACAAAATGGCTCTACACACTGCGAAAATCTCGTTCGCTGGTTAGCCGCGAGAGGTACACCGTGATTTGGAATCATCACTAATATGAATGGGTGTAACCCAGAAAGGGGAGCGAAGTCATTCCTGACTTGTTTTAATAATCGACTTCAATTTGGGTGCTCAATAAAAGAACTTTTACCTTAAATTTAGGGCTCTGCCTCTGCCTTTTTTGGCCGCAATCGTGCAACCCGGTCTGAACGGTGGCGCCGCAGTGTGAGAGTCTGAAGCAAATTGTCGTCTGCTGCGCTGCCAATCATTTGTAAATAGTGACGCAATCTTCATAGGAGGAGACTCGCGCTGCTACCTGACGTCACGCTTTATTGTGTGAGGCATGGAAACACGGACATGCGATAACTCACACAGTGCCAAGTTTGTAATTTATGGTGCATAGAAAATAAATCAATGCATTCAATTTAATTAAGTAAATTGTGCACCCCTGATTTTTGCCACGCAATGCATAGAGAGTTTAAATTTAAACAGTTTATTCCTATTTAATTCAACCAATCGCCATGAACCATGGACGGCGGCCCTGTTTGAGTGACTTTGGCTGCTAACCAATGGGGACCGATTATTATCTGATTCTGCTGAAGAAAGCCAGTTAACCCATTGGCTTCTGGTCATGGACAAAAAAATCGAGCTGAACAACATGTCGATCGTGGTGGGTCCCATTGCCGTAGAGGGAGCTTCGCTCCCTATAAGCTACACTCCACCATGATAGAAACACAGATCATATACGTACTTAACCATGAGTGCTCGCTTGCGCTCGCTAATAGTGAGCTCTTACCATAACCACATGTGACTTTAAGATATAACAGAACGGTAAATTATCCAATCAAAAGAGTACTCAGTATCTATCCAACGAAGTTGGTTTTCTTCGTCATCCCTTACTGCGCATGCGCACATGGGCACACCATTGCGTTTTTTAGGCACCCCGGGAAATTTTCGCGGTTTTATTTACACCAAAGTCTCAAACTTACCGGCTTTTATGGAAACCATGTCAATTATTCATAACTGAGCTTCAGAAAACGTTTTCGGCAGAGTGTGATGAATGATAACGATTCATCGACTTGCATCGTTAACACCTCGATGGAACGTGGACTTGGCAAACAGGCCTCTGGGGCTGGAAATGGGTTTCTGCGGAATAGAAAAACTTGACAGGTGTGAGGGTAACCTAAATAAGCATCCCAAAGTATGTAGTATTTACTAACCAGGTCGCTTCTGGGGGCCTTCCAGATCGCAACTTCCAGTCACACCTATCCCTCCAGGGGCCCCAAAACGCCTTGTTGCCAAAGCCTGCTCCGATTTTGGTGTTGTGCGACAATCCAACAATCACTCTCCGTACGCACAACGTTTCTGCCACAGGATATGGCACTAGTTCAATGGCGATACAAAAATCTTTGGAACAATGCTTAAATTTGTGGAACAGTGTCTAACAAAAAGAAAGGTTATACGGCAGATAATTCCGTTCATTTCTTCAAGGTAGTTTGGCCGCGCCCCTCTATACTGGTTTAGTAAATGGCCGCTAGAGGGACCTAACGACTAGGTGCTATGTACTGCCTGATCCACCGACGTTATTATCGATACTTTGTAATGCTGACGCTCGCATCTTAGGCTATGCATACAACATATTATATAAGCACAGCAAAAAATGTCTTGTCAGACTTGGAAGAGAAGAGTCAACGCCATGAAATTTACGTAAAACGATAGGTTGCTTGCTAAACTAGTTGGGAGTCGCTACATACTCGCAGATAGCTTATTTTTTTATCTTATCTTGTTGAAAACATCAAATGAGCTCACCCCCTCACCCACATGACCTAGTTCCAAATTACGTTCTAACCCGAGAAGCCAGCTCTCTCCGAAATTCCCTTCAACTTAAATCGTTTCTGCCTTCCACTGTTTGCCCACGGAATGACCTACCCAAACGAGGCCTAAGTGTCTCCAACGCTTTCAATCTTTAAGGCAAAATTAACCGAGCTGCTGTTCATTTGTCATGAAATCCTTAAATATTTTGCATTTAGTTATCCTGTTTGCAAACATTATTCAGGCGTAGCTTTGCCTCCGGCGTTCAACACTCAATTCTCATTCATTTGATGCTGATATCTTGCACTCTGCAGCTTACTCGTGTAATTGCTTAAAGGAAGAGTCATTTTCTGTATTATCGTCCTCTGTATGAACTGGCCAGACCCAGACTTCTGACATCAGTTACAAACGTGTTTGCTCTTATTGTCCATCCATTAACTATTAAACTTTATTGGTTGTTGACTGTTATAGTAATTAGGTAAGGTAGAATTGTTGATTTGTTGTGGTACAGTTGTATATTACTCAGAGCAGCCGTTTCGTTGGAGCAGATGTTCAAATAATTGATTATATCATCAAATTACGTCCGGTCCGATTAAGTCATATCAAACATTTTATGAATATAATGAAAAATGTTGATTAAATAATAAATGGCGTTAGGTATTGAACAGATAATCAAATAATTGATGTCATCAAATCACTTGCCATCCGATTCAATCGTATCTTTAGGTATTCAATCCTATCACACAATGCGACTGGAAGTAATTTGATGCGATGATCAAATAATTGATCATAAAATCAACTCCTGTCATATGTAATCATTAACTTATAATAACACTGAATAAAACAAGGATTGGCGTTCCATATGGAATAGCATATCTGGTTGTAGGCCTATTCATTATTTTGACATACGTGTTAAAGAGTTTTGCATTATACAGCCGATAACCCAGTCTGACTCCCGACCGGTTCGTCATTATTTGTCCCATTAAAGAGGTTATTGCGTTAAATTAGAAAAAGAAAGGAAAAAACACACATTACTTATTTTGCGCGAAAATACGGACCAATGAGTCGCCGAAGGCCACGACCCGGTCTGATTCAAACCGCAAGGTTCAAGGTGCTGACTACAGAAGGCGCGCACTGTCCGACCATTTTTCTTGAAGACCGTGCTACGCGGAGAATGTCAAGGTCAAGGACAGGTGGCTACAACATGGCGGAAAGTTTTACAAGTAACACATGGAAGATCAAAGCAAAGTTTTTGCGAGTTGTTTGTAAGGTGCAGTAATATGCAGGCGCCAAGGAAAACGAGTGGTACATACCCCCAAAACAAAGGAAACAAAGTGTTTAGTGTATGGCCTATCTGGAATTGGCGCTGACAAAAGACGTAATGTACGGGAACGCAACGGTAACTGCACGTCCCTCCACACGTCCTTGCAGGAACTGTCTTTGATCCGGACATTCTCGGCGTAGCACGGCCGGAAAGAAAAGTGGTCGGATAGTGCGCCCCCCCCCCCCCTCCCCCTGCAGTCAGCACCTAGAGCCCTTCGGTTTGAACCAGACCGGTGCGTCGCCATGGGCGACTCACTGGTCCGTATTTTTTGTGCAGAATAAGTAATCACCTTCGGCGACAATGTGCCTGTTATACGGAAGTCAAAATAGATTTAAATATTTGTTTATCTCTTGATTTGAGTATCAGATAATAATAATAAGAAAAAACAGCTGGATTTGTCCCGCAGGGCTATTTCGTTCCGATCCAATTTTTTAAGCTCACACAGCATTGGGCATTTATAATCTAGGAATGGACTTGAGTCATATGTCAACATATCTTCGAATAATTGTAACAGAACATCAGATCCATTTCATAATGTCACTGATTATGTATGTAGTTTAAATTACGACCAAATGAATTCAATGATATGGCTATATACGCTTAAACATATGTCTGCATACATTATATTTAGCCATATCATTAAATTGATTTAATGTTATGATAAAATATGATTGGTTTTAAGTTAAATTAGGTTTATCATATGATTAAATAGACGAAAAAAAGTACTTTGATCTAAACATGTTAAAATATTGGTGCTTTTAATGACATGATGTAATTTATTTGCTTATATATGTTAAAATGCTGAATAAAATGAAACAACGTTCCATATGTATGTATAAATACACATAAACCTATTCCGTACTCAGAACTCTTTACACTCCATAATCTAACCAGTCACTGCTTAACCTGCATACATATGGGAGTACTATTGGCACGTTCTTCTGTAGAATTTTGACATAAGCTTTATAACCCAAAGTAAATTATTTTAAACATATTTATTTTACCTGAATTGCCAAGTAGTACAATAATACTAAATAAATGGTTCTCCAGACACAGAGAGACACATAATCGTATGTACAAAACACACAGGACAAAACAATGTCCGAGGACAAATAAATTGGTTAGTATACTAACATGATATTCATCTCGCACCAACTCAAGGTATAAACCGTCTGGTATCTATGATAAAGTTTTGGACAGAATAAAAAATATGTAAGTTGTTGCTTGACGAAAGATTGTCATTACCATGTGTCAGATAAGTAAGCACTGTATCACCTGCTAAAAGTGAACAACTAGGTTTGGATTGACTCCCGGTGCCAAAATATTGCATACCGTTCTCAACAAGGATACTCTATGGCATGAAAACAGGGGGCATTCGAGAAAGAAATGGTACGTACGGTACTCTCATTGGGGTATGAGCAATTAATTACATGCAGCAGACGGAAGAATATTTAGTCTTTGAAGATGAGAATTAAGACGACAATAATCCAAACGTAGTTGTGTATGTATAATATTAGGAAATCTTTTGCCGTGCGAGTAGCTACCTGGGACAGGATCAACGGACAGAAGAGTACTTTGTAGTTTAGATTTGAATTGAGCAAGTGAAGTAAATTTCCTTCTATCGTCCGGAAAGTCGTCTAAAGTTTAATAGTAGAGGGAATGAAAGAATTACCAAAACGATTGGATGTAAACTTTATTTGTCTCAAACTCCGGCGGTTGCGAAGATGGAAGGTTGGCTGAACGGCATCAAATGGGACCAGATCCGAAAAATAAGGGAGGGTCAGCCTGTTCACAATTTGGTAAAACAGAATCAGTTTATAGCATTGGCGTCATCTGGCCAAAGGTGGCCAAAGCATTCCATTTCAAGTTATGAGAAAGACTGATCCCCAGATGGGTATGATTTAAACCTTCCGGTATTAAAGATTCGCCAAGAAATAAAGGTGGACGATCAGGTTTGTTGTGTTTAGCTAAAAACAAGAGGGCTAGAGACTTACTTGCATTAAATGTAACCTTCCGCTGTTTGCCCCAAACAAAGATTCTTCCAAGGTCAGTATTTATACGTCTACCAGAACTGGCAGGGTCAAATATGATCTCTAATATGCTAGTGTCATCAGCGAACAGTTTGATGTCACAAGAGATGCCAACAGTAATATCATGAAAACTAAAAACAGTAGATGGCCCAGGATAGAGCCCTGGAGCACCCCTCCCTCAATAGGAAGCATAGATGATGTTTGGCCCCCGATGGCTACAGACTGATGACGATTGGTTAGATAGCTACTGATAAGTTTCAGGAGCGGCTCCTCGATACCGAGCTGCCTTAGTACCATCGTGCCAGACACGGTCGAACGCTTTGCTGATATCAAGGATAACCATTTTGGCTTCCTTTTGCAGTTCAAGGCCATTATATATGTCATGAAGGATTTTGATAAGTTAATTTATTGTTGAGTCGTTTGACCGAAACCCGGAATTTCTAGAGGTCAATAGTTCATGACGCATGAAATACTATTATAAATTAAGCGTTCGAAAACTTTGGAGACATCGCAGAGCAATGAGATTGGTCTGTAATTGCTTTTTGTTTGCTTGTCGTCCTTTTTGAATACTGGACATACGTTACACTTTTTCAAAGAATCCGGAAAGCAGAAGGTGCGCAGGCAATGGTTAAATAGTTTGGTGAGGGAAGGGCTGATACCGGGAGCGATATTCTTCAAAATCCTGTTTCCGGTGCCATCAGGACCAGTTGCGGATCTAGTCCTTAATAATTGTAAAACTTTTTTCACACTAATCTCATCAACTTGAAAAGAGTTTAGACGAGCCTCAGTTCGGTAGAAGAACTCAGACAATGGCATAGGATTATCTTCATGAGGTAATTTACATTAGTTGGCAAAATATTTATGAAGATTTCACATTTGTCCACATTACTAGAAATAACTGCATCATTTTCAAGAAGGGGAGGTATCGATTGGTGAAGCTTGGAGCCAAGTATACTTTTAGTATGGCTCCACCATTTCTTTGGAGTAATATCTTTTGTCGAGTTCAGTGCGAATTTTGATTTCATTGAACAACGGAGGGCAATGACAACTATGTTACGTTTGCGCTTGTAAAAGGTGAAAAGTTGTTCCATGTTGAGAAATTCAGAGAGCGTAAAGGGATGCATTTTGCTGCTGTGTCGCACGAAACGTTTCCATGCGCGATCCCTTTGTCTGAGTAACTTTTTTATCGTACATGTGCCCCATGGCTTATCTTTCGGTGTGAAGAGAATATCACGAGAAGGGATAAATTGATTACAGAGATCAGTGAAGGGATTTGTCCACTAAAACACCATGTCCTTAATGTCATCAAAATGTTCAAAACCTGTGTCAAATGGGGCATTAAGGGCAGCATTACTTAAGTTTTCAAAATTGGCTCTCTTGTAATCCCAGATTTTACGTTTGGTTTAAACATATTTTATTTCAAAAACTACAATTGGGAAAAAGACAATGCCTATATTAATCCCTCTCGTGTTATAAAAAAAAAATATGTAGACACGAACGAATAGTTGAATTAAGTGCAACTACGCTAGATATGATAAGTTTTAAGATTTTACGTTAGAAGGAGCGGTCTATGCGATGAAAAGTAGAGAGCGTGCAAAATACAACCGAGTGGTCAGACGTAGAGATCGGAGGCCAAATTCCACAATTCAAGATATAACTGGGTGAATCGGTAATAATTAAATCGAGAAGACTTTCTGTCAAATTATTAATGCGGATGGGACCCGATTTTAATTGGAATAAGTTATTATAAGATATGAGATTTACCAAATCCAGACCCAGGTAACTTTCCGAGTGGTCAGAATCCCAAGACCAACGCCTGTCGTTAAAATCACCAGTTATAATGAGTGTTTTGGGGCTACATTCAAGGAATTTAAGGGTCTTCAGCGGATAACTACTCAGAATATTTTTGGAAGCCTGCACCCGTACATGTCTCTATTTCCCATTGTGTATGTGTGTATTGGGAGACTCTTGCAATGGATTTATCGTCCCAAGGTCCAAAAAAGTGAAGAGAATCTGTGACGTGAGATTGTGGGAAAAGCACAGCATGCAACAGCTATGCGTGTCCATACAAAGAATAGGCAAAATCAAAGGCTCACCTTATGATGACATATCCATAATTTTGGAAATCGTCTTTCACTGTTGAAGTGACCTCGAAGTCGTCTCCAAAAGGGTATTCTAAAACATTAGCAGTATATTTTTTACAGGCCTGTACATGCTGGTGACATCCTATTAAAACTGGGAAGAAGAGCTGTGTATTTCATATGCAATATTTTAGGCCCTGTGGGACCTAAAGATTAAATAAATGATGATGATAATCAAACAGGAAACCTGAGTGCACGGAGAAAACCTGCGAGGCTTTGCAGGTGCTCGGGAACTCAGAACTCAGAACAGTTTCTTCAATATGATATGAAATGGGTTACATGAATTTCAACTTTTGTAGTGACAAAGTGGTAATTAAACAATAACCAAGAACTCGTAATTGAACTAAATGATCTTAGGATGACCTTGGCTAAGGATTCTATGATCCGCTATCGCCAAGGCCACCTTTCGGTAAAATTACAATTAGCAACAACTGGCAAAAATAGTAAGAACAGAGATTAGGAGCTTAAATATACAGGGTATATATAAAGTCACTTAATTATCACAAACATAACAGTGTGCAACTGTACAAGTGTCTTCATATTGCTTCACGAAGAAAAGCTTTGTGTAGGTTGCGAAACCATTATAAGAATATAATGGTTTATTTCGGGAATCCCAGGCTCATACGAAGGGGGTACTTAAGTCCAGGTAAACAAGTTGTGCTGACACGGTGAATTGAGACCAGGTTGCAGAGGTGACAGTCGAGTTAACGAGCCCCCATCACATCACTAATAAACAGCTGAACTACTCAGGCATGTTATGGCGTGAATCTGATTCAACGATGAACCTTGTACACCAAATGTGTCACAACCAGGGGGCTTCCAACTGAAAAAAGCTCTCCTTATCAGAGTAATTAACATAATCACGAAAGAGCAAAGACGTTATTTCACCATCAGTTGACCTTTGAAGCACTGAAGATAATGTTTAAAAATCTTTTAGCGTGCTGAAGTCAACATGGTATAGATCAGTTCAACTTCTGGCTAATGTGATTCATGATTTTAATGTCGCGTGTCACGCCCCGGCGGGAATGGGCATCGCCTTAACGGCAGCTCAGATCGGTTCAAGGAAAGCTGCTGAGTCAGTCCAAAAATTCCACTGGAACAGTAAAGGATACTTGCCTTCTTGTGACAGACTTTTACATAGTGTTCAATGATGTCAAGCCAGGATCGAGGTGGTTTAACATAAGAAATTCTGACTTGTAATATTCTTACGACAACGATCCTGATGAAAGAGTGTACGAGGCTCAAATAGGTGTGGGGACATCATTGCTTCGTATACAGCTGATCACCCACTAAGATTTGGATTAGTCAACAACAGTGGTTCCACAACCGCCGAAATGTTTGATGTTCCACAGAACATCGTTGTATTTTTCATGCCAACCGTCCTACCGACAATTATATTGGCACGACAAATATTTGAAATTGCTGGTCTGAAAAGTTCTGAGTTGGTTTTATCAGACATTCGAACATCAGCACGTGTGCTGTAGTGTGCTATCTCATATGTGTTCACCATGTTTACTTGTAGTACAAATAGCAAAATCACAAAAATAATGATTAGCGAGTTTGCAATGGACATTGCCAACTTGCAAAGCCAAAATGTTCATAAACTTGAACAACTTTATTCGAAGAGCTTTTATATTTCATGCAGCAATTCGAGATCATTATGAATGCTGACTAAGCTTCTAAATGGGCCTTTTGATTGTCAAAACCTCCCGGCTTCCTCCTCTGGACCTCCACCAGGGGCACCGTCACTGGAACCCCGTATGGGTCTTGGCAACCCTAATATACCCGATCTGCAACTACGGATGTCCAGTTGTAAATTCTGTACGTATAGAATGTATATAATTGAAATATTTCTTCTTCTTGGAACCTCTACAAACGATGGTCCAATACAGCATCGGTTAACAGCTGCAAGTACACTTAGAATACCTACGCTTTGTGATTATGAGGTAAAATGTCTGTTTTATTCATACAAGACCACAGAAGTATACAATCATCCTTTACAAGACGGTGCAAAGGCAAGTATGATTTGCATGCTGAATTTACAGTATCATTTTGGATTTAAAAAAAAAATAATCCTAAGTCTCATCCGGTCAAAATCAACTGCGTGTTCAAAGTTCTAAAATTTTGTAAAAAGCCTAAAAAATCTGATGTGGAAAAGCTGTACTGCAATTCTGACATAAGGGTAGTAAATAAAATGGACAACGAGTGTAAAATGTTGTAAAAATGGACAAAATAAATTTGTAGGCGATAAACAATAACGCATTATAATTGAGATGCTAAACAATACCAAGTTTCGTCTATTCAAATAAAAGTAAATGATGCATTTTGACCTGTCAGGGTCAACCCTCTTGAAGGATCAAACAAAGTTGTGCTCTCCATTGGGTGGTGCTGTGTATCAATGATTGTTAACGAATTTTAAAATTCGGGTACTTATCAAAAACTGCATACATGCTTATTAATTTAAATTTAAATGAATGAGGATTGCAATGACAATTCACATTTTAACATCTATAAACCCGTCATTCAGATTCATTTCAAACTTGGGTGTGGAGGTCCAGGGGTGTGTCGCTAATGAGTTTGTTCAAATGACCATGTGTCAGCTAATTTTGCACTTTCATGAATTTTTTCTTCATTTTTGGCCAAATCTTAAAACAAATCTTCCACGAAACCACTTGGGTAATTGCTTTCAAATTACGCAGAAAGACTTATGGGTACCCCTGACCCAGGATGGGAATTATTTTGGCTTGAATGCGAAGGTCAGCACAGGATGCACTGCTTGCACAGCCCTCTTGTTATTTTATCCATGACGCAAATAGCGCCACTCAAAATTTGACTCTTAATTATCCCAGCATGGCAAAAAGAAAAGATAGCTGAATGAAATGCATCACTCCTGCATAAAAGTTCAAAAAGAAGCGATAGCCATACCTACAAGTTTCTTTTCCATATCGCTGTCGACGTTGTGCAATATGGTGAATCTCGTTAAAGTCAAACTTGTTCCATTGATTGGAGAATAAACACGCTTTTTACTCTAATTTCTGACCTGAGGTATCAGTCTTATCTTGCTTCAAATACCCAGACACGTCGGCAAATTGTGTTTGCGTAATTGCACATACATGTTGAATAAGATAACAATCTGATATCAGATTACCCGTAGCTCAGCCTGTCCAAAAGGCAAAAGATCACGGGCAGCACAGGGATTTGCGTCGGAAAAAATTAAAAATGTGTCAAAATTGATTATCGTTGTTTGCCTTGCTTTCTGATCGAGGACGCCGGACTGAAGTGACTTGCGCCCACAGTCCGGCGTCCTCGATCAGAGAGCAAGACAAACTAGGAAAGATGATAGCAAATCAGTGTGTGTGTCTTCAACGCATATTGGTATGGCAATGTACAACTATTCCATAACACAAGAGTACAAGTTGGAATGGCATCGCTATCTATTATAGCTGTGAAGTTATTTAAGATTTTAAATTTCGAATACTGTTAATTAGCATAATTTAAATTGCTACAACTTTTGTTTTAGATTCATTACATGCGCAATGGTCAACAACCCCCTAGTAGAAGTTGAAATGACATCTCTATCGATAATACTTTTGAAGATATTCAAGTTTTAAAATTTGAAATGTTGCTAATTAGCATAATTTAAAAGGCTACAACTTTTGTTTTAATTCATTAGATGAGGAATGGTCAATAATCCCCTAGTAGAAGTTGGAATGACATCTCTATCTATTATACTTTTGAAGGCAGTCAACATTTTAAATTTCAAATGCCCTTAAGTTGCATAGTTTTAAACACCTTCATTCCTCTGTATAAAAAGGTCAACCCCCTGGTATGCAGGTATAATCATGCCAAGTTTAGAGTTTCCATGTATAATAGAGTCCGAAAAAAGTGTCGAACAAATTTGCTGGTAAAGAAAGAAAGAAAGAAAGAAAGAAAGAAAGAAAGAAAGAAAGAAAGAAAGAAAGAAAGAAAGAAAGAAAGAAAGAAAGAAAGAAAGAAAGAAAGAAAGAAAGAAAGAAAGAAAGAAAGAAAGAAAGAAAGAAAGAAAGAAAGAAAGAAAGAAAGAAAGAAAGAAAGAAAGAAAGAAAGAAAGAAAAGTGTTGTAACAAATCCCTGTGACGGGCACAACTAACGTTGACTACCGTTTTCCTGGATAACTCGGAGAATGGACACCTGGAACCTAGCGATACTAGATACCGATGCCGCACCACCGCAGCTGTATGCAGCAGCTATCAGTCGAGATGCTGACCTGGGTTTAATGAGATGCGAGATTAGGGGTCAATTCGGCATCCTTGTTCTCAGTTGCATAGCTGGGCAGTGCTTATGTAAACAAAGACACATGGGCATATCCTAGTTCCTGCTATTTGGGAGTGTTGAGGTGTTTTCATCTCAAAATGGATGAATGTTTATCCAAACATATCATGTTTAGTACTTCTCTGTAGTTACAACGTTGAATAACAGTTTCTGATGTGCTTACCACTGAAATTAGAGATGAACAGTGACAAAATAGGGCATAATTTTATTTCCTATGACCCTGCCAAATCCTGGTTTGTAAATTTCTGTAATTCAAAATGTATTGTATGGTGTTCCATCATTCTCTGTAGAATGATGTAAAACTGGATGAAATACTGGCTCACAATCCAGGAAAAGTGAATGCTTGTTTCTTGTTACCATGGGAATGGTGGCCATCTTGAGTGAACAGCCAATCACAGAGCCCTTATGCCCATGGCACCAGGCAAAATGACCAGCCCTCTGTTTACTCATCTGCCACCTTCAGATCATATGAAAGGGGTGTGATAAGTGACTGACCACTTATATAACAGTCAGTGCATTTATTGGGTTACGATTAATGGTCATTTTACAAGCATCCTGTCACCCAACACCCCACTTAAGATACCAGAGATGCCTGTTTGGAACACCCACCAACCAGATACTGTTCTGGCGTTTTAATTTAAAACAGATCCATGACCCTTTCGCGCTATAACTTGACCAACAAGTGTTCATGCTTTACCCAACCCAAATTTATACCAGAGGGTATAAATTTGGGTTGGGTTGGCTTAATTTTTTCAAGATACAAGTGGTCCAATTTAAATAACGAGACAGTCCATTTTATCAGAAGTAATGGGGGTTTAGAACAACTGATAAAATCAAACCTTTTCTGTAATAACATAGTTTAGGCCAAGTTTCATACTTACTGATATTTCAAGTTGTGCAAAAAAATAATTTTGAGCATTCTAGGGCATATTGTACAGATTCGATCAAAATTCCCAGCGCCCTACCCCTAAATATGGATTTTTGGGGTTCCTTCCTTTTTGGCTGAAAGGTGGACACAGGGTTGTTACTATCCCATCTCCCCCCCCCCCCCCCCCCCCCCCCCCCCCATTGGATTATGGATCGGTATGCTTTGGCAGTGCATTTTAGGTGCAAACTGCCGGGAATAGACCCCATGTTCCAAAAGTGGAGCTTTGTAAAAAACGTGGATTTTTTTGCAAAATGGCGGATTTTAGAGGTCGAAATTCAAAGTCAGTTCACAAGATTATTTCTTTCTAATTTGGACCTACATCTTACTGCTTGCATCAGGAAAGTATTTTTGCAGTAGATGGCAAAATATTTTGTCATCACATTGCTTGTACAAATTTTAATCAAAATACATGTACATGACTTCTGGATATTTGGGTCACCTAGGGCTGACAGGTCAGAAATGAATTGGACATTTTGGATTACCATGGTCCTCTTATTACACTGGAAATAAACCATATTGTGGATTTACATCTGTGAAAAGAGGACATATAAAGGTAAGAGATCATACCACATCCTCTGTGCCACTTTTTAAAAATTTCTTATTTGTATGTGATACCAGTTAATAATATGGCCGACATGTTGGATTTTGTGTATCTTGGTGACGTCACAGCCTAAGGCTGAGCTTGGAACCGAGGCTTGCTGGTAGCCAACCAATCTCATTCATGTCTCAGCATTTCGACTGTATGCTTTTTCCCCGGCCCAAGTTAACCGTCCAGACAAGTTGAAATATAATGCTGTGTTTGAGTAGAATTTACTGCAAAATAAAGGCACGTTGTCCAGCTTTTCTGTTAACTTGGTTACGGTTGCTTTGAACGACCACTTTTTTAATGGGTGATCGTTTGTTGGGCGATTTTGTTGGTCGTTGGTCGCGTGTGCACCTGGTCAAGGGCTGGCCAACTGGAGTATTGGAGCAAAATATTGCATCACAATTCTTGAAAAATGCTATGGAATTTATCCAAAATAAGTGTTTCTCATGTGAAGAGGTCGAGAAAATGCCCCAGGGAATCTAAATTTGCTGCTACAGAGATTTTCAGTCGGACAGCACTGTGGTCGTTCGCGTCAGGTCATATAATATTGCAAAAGCGCCCGTGCCAAGGAAAACCGGTCGTTTTGACCAGGTGGGGACTGGGGTCGGCGATTGCAGGTACTGCTGGACCATGATTATACCATGCAAAACCTGCCAGGGTATATCAAAGAGAGTGAATGTAAGAATATTTTCAGAATTAAGGTGAAATCATTCTAGGTGCATGACTGCCATGATATCGGAGTACTGGAGAGAGACCGCTATATATATTTACAAGTGCCTCCGGCTGTGCCCAAGTAACATATTAAACTGACGTCAAAAGAGGTAATGTGTAAAAGGGGGACAAAACATACATTTTCAACATGTTTCAACAAATGTCCAAGTTACCGAAGGCCTAACAAAAATAAATGTGTGCTTCCGATAACCTGACAGACCCTACTAAAAAGGACCAACCCTAAAATTAATGGAACAAAAAAAATGTACCTTTAAGCCGTCCTTCCCTAATAAATACTGGTAGACCCAGGCCAGTGCCACAAACTCAAGTGGCCCAAAAATGTCCGTATTTTCTTTCAGTGGCCCAAATGTGACCTACACGGCCCAAAGGGCCGAAGGCATGCTGGGGGGGGGGGGGGGGATCTGGGTGCATTACCGCCCCCCCCCCCCCCCATTTTGAATTATGGCGTGCACAATGGCTTATCTGCGGAGTTTCGAGTATCTTGCCTTCACATGGTTGACAAAATCACAACATTTTAGTCATTATTGTACTGATTTGGCTATTTTCCCTAAGATTGTACAAAAATCTCATGAAAATTAGTAAAATTTAGTAAAAAAAAGAATTTCGAAAATATCGCCATGTTATCTACTGTCCATGGTGGACCACAACATGAAATTAGAAGAAATCCAAGTATGAAATCGGGAAAAATACTAAGTTGCCTTGCACAGGTTTGTGGCTGAAATGCTTTAATTATTTATGAATTAAGATTGACATAAATTTTCAATAAATTAATATATAAATAAACATAAGCACCAAAGGCGTAATTTTTATAACTCCATGGACCTGCTATATATATACATTCCAGGTCCCTGTTAACACCAATATACTTAAACTATAAATATATAAAGCGGTCCCTCTCCAGTACTCCCATCTCATGCATCAAGGATGATTTCACCTTATGTTTGAAAGTGTTCTCAACATTTATTTGCTATACCCTGGCAGGTTCTGCATGGGAATAGGTATAATCATGGTACAGTAGTACCTGCAATTACCGACCTGGCCATATTCTGTAGCATTTTTCAAGAACTGTGATACAAAATTTTGCCACAATGCTAAAACCTTGGACAACCTTGGAGCAGCTGCAACACGCGACCGACCAGCAAAATCACCCGACAAACAACCACCCGTAAAGAAAAAAAAAAAGGTCGTTCATATCAACCGTAAGCAAGCTATAAGACAAAGCTAACAAAGAAAAGCTGGCCAACGTGTGCCGTTATTTTGCAGTAAAGTCAACTCGAACACAGCATTTTATTTCAACTTGTCTGGACGTTCAACTTGGGCCGGGAAAAAAGCATAGCGCCACGATGGGTGCGGTATCGTCATCTGGTATCGCTTGGTTTCAGATGTCCGTACTCCAAGTTACCAGAGCAAACAGTCGTGAACGTATTTTTAAAAGATGACTTACAATCTAAACTTTAATCTGCCTGCACGGTTGTGTCTGAAACAGTTATCATCGTTAGTTATAAATCCAAATACAACACAAAGGCATATTCATTATGCACCGTTGCACGCGCATTGAGCGCCCATTTGAACATGGTGCAATGCATTGTAGGAAGGGAAAATCACAGCAAATCGTGGCCACGTGTTTTCAGCACGGTTCCAGGTGTCCGTTCTCCGAGTTACCAGGGCAAACGGTCGTTAAAGTACTTTTAAAACATGACTTACTATCTTAACTTTAATCTGCCCCTCGGTTGTGTCTGAAGCAGTTAATATCGTTAGTTACAAATCCAAATGCGACACAGCATGCTGGAGCGCCATTTTGAACATTGCGCAATTAATTCATTGATTTCGGACAGTCTCACAAAAGTACACTTGATTTGGAAATCAAAGTGAATCGCAGCCACAGCATATATAATATAACTGATTTTCTGAAATAATTGCAAAATATATATATTTGGCTTCAAATATTTTGACCCTCTTCCCACCCACTTGGCAAGATCGTCCCAATGCTCATTCACATGCCATTGGCATTGGGTATAAAACTCACTATTTTCACAATGGCAGCCATGTCGATTGGATATTTTGAAGAGGTAGCGTCCAGAATATATGTGTGATAAGTGTTAAGGGAAGGTTAATTTGTCGAATGAATGTAATGTACAATATATAATGGAACCTTTCCAGAGTGAGCATTCCTTAAAATGTAAATACATGGACAAACAGTAACCGGTTGTACACCCCAGAAATAGTATTTTGTATAAAATGTAGACGTCGCCCTGAGGCAATAAAATAAGGGTCAGCAATTGACCGAGTGCCAGGTGCCCCAGTGCGTCAAAGACAAAGCTCAATGGACAAGGCTACCCCAATAGTGGATACAGGTCCAAAAGTACTAGCGAGTTTTTATATAAGTGGTAATAATTTCAGTATCTTAGTGTTATAAAAATTATGCCTTTGGTGCTTATTGATTGATTCATTGATTGATTGATTGATTGATTTAAGTGAAAAATACGATAAATTTTTGTCGACCTGTATGGGATTCGAACCCACTACCTTCGGCACACTCGCCTAGCCAAATGTAAAGTCCAACACGCTGACGTCTAGGCCATCGGGACAACCCAAAAAAGGTTGACCAAGAACCCAGGGTGATGTTATAGCAGGTGTGGCTTGTGCATTGACAGCATTTCAGCTACAAACCTGTGCAAAGCAACTTAATCTTTTTCTGATTTCATACTTGGTATTTTCATGTTGTGGTCCACCATGGAAATAAGCCAAGGCAAGATTCCCTATGCATTGGTGCTCCCATTTCATGCATCATAGTTTGGTGTTCTTTCAGCAATTGTTTTGCACAACGCCGGCATATGTGTGAATAAAATATCATCTATCAATCAACATTCAGTGATAAAATTTAAGTACATTTAGGCCTACTGATTATCTTAATGTTTTTTTCCTCTTGCTTTTATAGAGAATATACACAACTTACTGACTGCAGGATGATTTATCTGTTAATTTTCCCCGAATTTATATACATAACAATATGTGTGCAAAAAATTCCCTACAGCGTTGCATATATAAATACAAAAATTGTCTTATATTAATTGATAACATGGTGTTGGTCTTTTTTAAATTTCCCTTTTTACTAATTTTTGCTAGTTTCCATCAGATTTTTGTACAATCTGAGGGAAAATACCCGAATCAGTACAATGATGACTAAAATGCTATGATTTCGTCAACCATGTCAAGGTAAGATTTTCCACTCGAAACTCCTCGGAATGCGCCATTTTGCATGCTCGAAATTTTTCGGGGAAGGGGGGTGCCCCCAGACCCCCGTAGCATGCCTTCGGGCACTTGCTTTGGCCCTTTGGGCCACATATGTCTCATTTGGGCCACTGAAAAAAACAATTATGTTCTTTTTTGGACCACATGGGTCTCTGAGTTTCCAGCACTGGCCAGGGTCAATCAATAGTAATTGGGGAAGGGCGACTTGAAAATAAATGTACTTTTTTTTTTTTTTTTTTGTTCAGTAATTCTAGGGTTGGGCTTTCTTAGTAGGGTCTGCCAGGTTACCGGAACCACACGTACTTTTGTTAGGCCTTTGGTACCGTGAACATTTGTTGAAAGATGTTTAAAATGGATGTTCCTTCCCTTTTTACACATTATCTGTTTTGACGTCAGTTTAATTTGTTACCTGGGCACAGGTGGAGGCACTTGTAGACAATAGAAAACAGCCTTTAAAAGAATGTGCGACTTTAGAAGGGCTCTCGACACGGCCTCAGCTCATTATGGCACTAGGCTAATCCATAGGGGCCACTGGTCTACCAAGTGTGTATTCATATTTCATGACAAAAACTTCGAAGTCAGATTAAATTTTGAAGATTTTCATAAAAGAAACTCAGGTACTCAAAGGTCAGCATGACCACGGGGCATCTGGTTTTTCGCAACTTGGTGCTGATTGGTCCGGGTGGCACTTAGCTTGGACTAAGCCTGATGGACAGCTGGGTACTTGGCAGCAGGTAACCCATGCCCTACAAAAGGTGTGGTAAGGGAGATCTATACTCTGGATGGATGGACATGGATTCCTAAAGAGAAGATCCTGTGCGACTCAACTCGATCATTCAAGTGGTAGATGACCTGGCTAGAAGCCTCAACCAACATCCAGCAGACAGGCTTCTCTCTACTAGACTTTGCCAAAGCATTTGACAAGGTACCTCACCATCGTCTATTGGCAAGGCTAGCTAATAAGTTAGGGGTGCAGGGCAAGTCCTTCGAATGGAATCAAAGTTTCCTGGACTGTAGAACCCAGAGTGTAGTAGTTAATGGGCAACCACCAGAAGTAACATCAGTCACTTCTGGAGTTCCTCAGGGCACAGTTCTGGGTCCGCTGCTGTTCCTTGTGTTCATAAATTATCTTCCTGATGTAATATCACCCGGCACCACAGTTCAGCTTTTTGCTCTAGATTGTGCTCTGTACAGGTTGATCAAAAAACCTGGAAACTCTACACCATGACCTTCACAAACTGCAAGAATGGAAACAAAAATTGCTAATGGAATTTCACCCCAAAGAGTGTCAGTCACGTTACAAATAAGTCATACAACAGCGAATATTTCATTTACAACATTCAAATGGCAAATTGTGACTCGGCAAAATACTTAGGAATCAGCATCCATTCCCTATCATCATGGAATAACCTTATAAGCTCAATAGCTAAAAAAGCAGATGCTACCAGAGCACTCATGCAGAGAAATCTTTCATCCAGTCCAACAAAGGTGAAGGTACAGTGTTACGCCACCGTAGTATGTCCGATCCTAGAATATACTGGCATTATATGGTATACACACACAGCAACCAACATTGCTTGCTCAGAGAGAGTGCAGAGAAGTAGTGCAAGAGCAGCCTTTAATATTCAGGATAGAAGAGCTGATGTCACCGAAATACTCAACCAGTTAGGGTGGGACACTTTCCAAACAAGAAGGAGGATGGCCAAACTGAAAATGATATACCACATTCACCAAATTCTGGTAGATCTCCAGCTCCCAGGCTGCATCCAATCAGCCACGACATACACATGTCGACACCAAAACAGGTTCATCACCCCGTTCGGCAAGGCAAAGCTTTCAAGCTGTCATTCTACCCATCCACTGTATGCATGTGGAACGGTCTTCCCCAACAACAAATTGATGCAGCATAAGTGGGAGACTTTAAAACAGCCCTGACTCAATAAACAGCAACTATGTCTTTAAACTTGTAACTTAACCTGCCAACTATTTTGCTGTGTATGCCATGCTTACGTGTGGGATAATATTGGGAATAGAGTCTGCACATAATAGGAAGAAGAAGAGTTGGTCGTATGGCCATCTTTCAACCAGTTAGGTGTTACAAATAGGGAGATATAGCTCCCTGACCAATTGCTCAACTGGTTGGAAAATTGGATGCTGTAGAGAAAACGTCAAAGGGTAGAATGACAGAGACAGAGATCAAGCGGTAGAATCAGAGAGATGGACATCAAGGGGGAGGATGCTAGAGGCAAAGGCGAAGGACTACGTTGACTGAGATATATGTAAATGGGTAGGATGACAGAGGCCCAAGTCAAGGGATACATTTTGGGGGGGGGGGGTGACAGAGAGAAAGGTCAAGGGGTAGGACGACAGAGATGGAAGTCAAGGACTTAGCATTACACACATAGAAGTTCAAGGAGTAGGGCAGTACAGACATAAGTCAAGGGGTAGGATGACAGAGCCACAGGCCAAGGGGTACAATGGCAGATGCACTGTATGCATATGTGAAAGTGGAAAGAATTTCCAGGTTTTGCAAAAGGGAAGACTAATAAATGATTGTATTCCTGATTCCCAAGTATAGTTGGCCATTTCAGATCGACATAGAACGGTATATAACTTATGTCAAGCAAGTTTTTCCACTAACGGTTAATTGTGACATTGCAGTTATGATTTTATCAATTTATTCTATGTTTGGAGGTGAATTATCATTTTCTAGAGTGGAATTCAAAATTAATAACTCACTGTAGCTTACATGACCTTAACATTTTACAACTGAATTGAACACCACATGGAAGAACTATGATGAGCATAAACAAACAAGGTACACCTGGTCGGCGTTAAAAGTTGGCACACGGCATATTTTTGCGATGCATTGAATGAATAAAATGATAATGTTTTTTAACTTTGATTTAGCTGACGTCATGTGTCGGCATGCTAATGAATGGCAATGGATGGATCAAGGCTTTTCGAGTTTTTTGTACACACACACACACATATCTATCTATCTATCTATCTATCTATCTATCTATCTATATATATATATATATATATATATATATGTTATATGTTTATATATATATTATATATATATGTATGTATATATATTTATATTGGGAGTATTTTTTCACTGTAGCCTTGTGATTAGGCAACAGTAGTGCCTCATAATACGTTTGAACGTTCATTTTTCAAATAATTTTCATTCATGCAAAATGCTTTTATACCGGTACCATATATGTACTGCAATATCCATGATTTACCTAATATGCGCCATAAGAAATGAACACTGAACTTCCATGTTTTATGATTTGGAAATACTTAGTATAAACGTGATATGAAGAAATAAGAAAAAACAACTCAAGATATACCATATGTCGAAATCATTTGCACCAAGTTCTCAATATGGAAGGAAAATGTTACTATGCTAATATCATCAGACAAAATAAACAGAATTGTCCAAAGTGTGAAAGGTTATAAATTGGATTATAAACAAACATAAAATAGTTCTTAAAACAAATTTTTAAACATAGTAATGCTATTAAACTGACGCCGAAGATAAACATAATTTATGTTTTGCCAGTGTTGGATCAACTTTTGCAAAAAAATATTCCGGACATGGATATCAGACCAGAATGCTTCTTGTCAGAAGAGTATCTGAATTCTTTCTTTTTTTTTTTATCATTATATTGATACCCAATACATCATTGACAGTCTCCTGTTCTGGACATGATTATGTAAAATCGAAAGTTGTTAATTATGTATCGACTAAAATACGTACTCTCCTTACCTAAGCCATAAGCTTATCCTGAGGATTTGGTAAGGTTCCTCACAAATTCAAAACTGCAAGTGTACTTTTCTTGTTCAAGAAGGGAGTCTCAGAAATTTTTCTTACTATAGAACCTTTTCTTATTTACATTTTTGTCAAAATTGTTTTAAAAGGTAGTACATAAACAATTTATATCATATTCAGATCAACTTAATATCTTGTATCATTTTTAAATTTGGATATCGCAAGCAACTCAGTACGAAGTTGTTGTTTTCTATATTATGATGTCTCCAAAGTCTTCGATACTGCTGATCACCATGTCTTATTGAAAAGCTATAGGGTATTTGAGGTTTTGAGACTCCCGTGGTGTTTATCTTATCTTATCTTATCTTTTTAATTGTTACTAATTTTTTTTCTGCTAATATGGAAATCAGATTTGTTAATGGTTTTTCAAAGTGTCCCCCAAGGGTCAGTTTTACGCCCACAATAGCGTCTTACAAATGTTGATGGCTTAATAATGGTACTTCCAGATCTTTAATGTATATTGTTTGCAATGATACCAGTTTATTCTTTTCTGGTATAAATGTTGATGTAATATTACATAAAATTAATAACACCTCAGATATGTTTTCTAAATTAAATAAAGTTAACAAGCTCACAATTAATTTGATAAAACTAATTATACAGTGTAAACTGTAAGGAACAAGAAATGCTGTAATTTTGAAATTAAAATCAAAAACTCTAACTTACAACAGGTGTCATTGATAGATAAAAGAGAACTGACACTCATTCATACATTTCAAATGTAAACCTAAACAGTATTTCATGTACATAATTTTTAAACTACTTGTAATCTATTTTTGTTTACACTATCCACCTGATGCAATACAAGATCAACTTTATTCTTCACTTTCGACTTTGACTTATTTTTTCTTCATTAAAATATATTGGTTGAAAGTTATTGTATCTTTAATAACTTTGAAAAAAACACTTACTTTGATTATTATGTGTAATTCTCATATGCCAAGATTGAATTAACGTACGATTATCTAAATATCAAGCATGAATATAATTTCTATGGTGGGGGTTGAACCTTCAATTGTTTTTTTGGGGGGGGGTTGCTTGTTTGTTTGTTTGTTTGTTTGTTTGTTTGTTTTTTGTTTTTTTTTGGGGGGGGGTTTGGTTGGGGTTTTTTTTGTTTTTTTTTTTTTTTTTTTTGTTTTTTGTTTTGTTTTTTGTTTTTTTGGTAGCAATTGTCTTCTTTTAAACACGAAAATAAATTTCAACTTCCACATTCATATGGACTTAGATGCAAGCCCACTGTGGACACTGAATCTGGAGAAACATTCACATGATAAAACATGACTACAGCTTAGTTTAACAGCTGTGGAAAGGAAAACGAGAAAAGGATACCGTTCATTTCAAAAGTGAACTTACGCCTATCGGCTTACACTGTTTCTACAAAGTTTTACTTCTTTATTCAGGAAAACTTTTGACGAAAACCTCTTACTTGTTAAATTCAAAATTACTGAATATCAAGTATAATTTTTTCATGGATTTTTTCTCAATTTATTTAAACCAGAAGATATTTTCTCAAATGCAAAACCTTTTCCCTGGAAAATACATTGAACTTCATGTTGAGAAAGTTTGAGACTGATCGGGCATGGAAAGATGTCACAAAGTTCAGTATCTCTGATGAAATCTGCTTCTGGGATGATAGTCACATTTCCTACAAGATGTGAATACATTTCTAAGAAACTTATTTTATACAAAGTTAAACATATTTTGACTACCGTTACGCTTTGAAATGTACAGTGTTTGTTACTGTTTTTAAAGCTACAAGCACACCAGGCTCTTGAAGTGAGTGGACTAGTATTCCTATTTAAAGAACACAAGCCTCACAGCCATCACCTTAAAATTAACGTAAAGGGAAGACTTATATCATTATCACGTTCATGTGGTATAGGAAATAAGTTCAGTCCGCTAATTAGGCTATATTGCTGAGGCAATTTATCATCATGTAACAGCAGTTAATACTTACAATTGTTTTCATAAAACCAATATATTTGGAATAAAATTTCACGTGCCCCTCATTTGCATAGTTTTCTACAGTTTCACTCCCACTTATTTTAATAAAATTCCATGCACGAAGGTATAACCATAGCAAACCTGGGATTTCTACATGTATGCCTTGCAGAGTCCGAGAAAAAAACCGCGGTCTTAAGAGGAAAGAACTAAGAACTGAAAAACAAAATATCTTTAGATTAGGAGCAAGTTCAACGCCCAACAACACAAAAAAGGACAATTTATTTACATCTTATTTTCAAGATGCTTTTCACAGTATCAAAAAGGCAAATTGGGTGAGTGTTTTTTGTTGTCTGTCATTCAAGTTGTCTACACAGTCAAGAGGCTTTTCACAGTATCAAAAAGGAAAATGGGTGAGTGTTTTTTGTTGTCTGTCGTTCAAGTTGTGTACACATTGCAAATTTATACAGTTCATTTATCTGTCCAGGGACAAACAAAATCACGGGGCGATCGATGGATGTGTCCAGGGCTTGCATGCCCCAGAGCCAGATATCTCAAGGGTTTTGTTTGGTTTGGTTTGTGGTTTTTTCTTTTTTTCTTTTTTCTTTTTTCTTTTGGGGGGCGCTTTTTGGCTTTTTTCTTCCTTAAATGGAAACATTTCTGCATTTTGCTCGTGAAAGCAAATACTGACTTTTTTTTTAATCATATACATTGCTGGTTCGTATCACATGCATATTCCTCCTGTGGAAGCATGTCGCCTGAAGTGTCCCGCAGAAGTAAAAAAAAAATTTCATTGTGGTGCAAACACATGTTTATTAACTCTTCCAAGTGTACTGATTTTATACTAGTCCTTTCCCACCCCAAGTACTTAAAATCCAAAGTCTAACAGTTTTGCTCTGACTATGACACACACACAAAAAGTTGTTTTTGTTACTGTAGCCGCTTAACTTACGTAGTGATAGCAGTTTGAAGCCTGAACTCACGACAACGGCTTGACTGTTGCTTGAAAT
The DNA here is from genome assembly GCA_964020975.1 of Hermodice carunculata. Classification (NCBI taxonomy): domain Eukaryota; kingdom Metazoa; phylum Annelida; class Polychaeta; order Eunicida; family Amphinomidae; genus Hermodice; species Hermodice carunculata. The sequence goes on along the minus strand of OZ026612.1, from coordinate 97,828,606 downwards.
ACTGACTTAAATTACATATGCCAAAGGAGAATTTTGACATTGACCTGAAAAAAATAGCAAATTTTTTTAGTGATCCATTCAAGAATTGGATGCTTAAATTCGTTACGTTTAATGAAGTCGAAAAATAACAAAGCATCAGAAATTGACAGTATTTTTGCTTAATTGATAAAAATGTTGAATCTTTGTTTTTCGCACTCTCTTCTTTGTCTGTTCAATTACATCCTGAAATCTGCAGAATTCAGACACAATGTGTGTATGCATTAGAACATTATTGGAAAGAATGCCTAATGCCAGATTACAGGTTCCAAACTCTGAATTAGAAGATGATGGTGTTTTAAAACTGTGTTTTGTGACATTCTATAGGGTAATGAGCTCGTTTTATTTCTGATAGTAGGTCAGGTTTTCAATCCCAAGTTAATATGTCGTTTCATTGTTGCAGATAACGGTACCTGTTTGTGAGCATGACGAAAACAGGAGTTACTAGCTGAGAGTCAAAAAGTCTCTAAACTTGTTCTATATTTTCAGATGGTGAATGGATCTACCACTTTATATCTGAGAGAGTTACTTTCACTTCAAAATGCTGAAAGACACAGTTACTTTTTCAGAACTATATCCGAAAGGTCTTTAGCACCAACTTGAGAAGATTGAAGCCCCCCCCCCCGGCAATTCTTTCTGAGACCAACTCAGAGAAGCCTCTGTTGTGGGTGTGCTATGACATAACTGCCAAGCATGGAGGTTGAGCTCTTTAGGGTTCCAAAGGAATACACTCGTCCGCAGCTGAACCAGAAGTTTCAGTCATCCTGGTAATCGTAGCTGAGGCTTGACCCTCAGTTCTAACAGGTCTACCGAGCAATCATTGCGGGGCTGCCAGGGGCAATCCTCTCGCACCACATTATGAGGACATGTTTGTGCTCCACCAGGTCTCCAAAAAAGTAGGAGTGCCAAGCGTATCACCTCTAATTCCAACCAGTTTATGTGGTGAACTGCGAATGATGCAGTAAAGGGTCATGACATCGTCCGACTCTCCACATGGGCTACCCACCTAGACAGAGAAGAATCCATGTAAATGGTGAGCTGGGCCTGAAAAGGATCCAGCATCTGTCCTCTCATGACATTCTTCCTGATGGTCCACCACTGAATGTGCTGCTGATCCTCGATGAGGCTCGGCATTTGGGTGAGGTAGCCTTGGTCTCTTGTTCATCTGCCCCCTAGCACGAGCTGCAAGGGATGACAGTGGAGCTGGCCTAACTGGACCTGGAGTCCATCGAGTACAGGGAGCCAAGCAAGGTGAGCAATTGTTGTGCAGAGTAGACCTTGCCAGTCAGAAAGGGCCTAGCAGGAATCGTGACTGCATTCTGTCCTACCTGTCCTCCAAAGGGCGATAGATGTAGGCAACCAGATCAAACTGGATGCTGAGGAAGATGAAGATCTGCTCTGGCTGAAGACTGGACTTGAGTAGGTTCACTAGCAGGCCCAAGTATTGGCAAAGTTCCAGGACGGTCTGTATGTGATGCTGCGACTCTATGCGCTGAAGTGCCCAGATAAGCCAATCAACCAGGTACACATGAATGCAAATGGCTGAGCACTGAAGGTAGGCAGCAACTGTCTGTGTGAACCTGGTAAACACCAGCAGTGCCTTGGTGAGACCTAATGGAAGCGCCATGAACTGGCCCATTTGGATAGGGACAAAGCCTTGGGCTTCCCCCTCCAAAATCTTGAAGGCCTCTGCAGACACCAAAATGGTTCTCAGCTTCCGAGCATCAAACTCCTCCCAGTCTCAGGTCACTGCCAGTGAACCCAATGCAAAGATCTGCTCTAGTGCAGATTACCACCTCCCCTGGACATCCGGCATAGGAAGGAGTCGCCCCTGCCTCAAGTAGCCAGGTGTCAGGGGCTCAACAGGAACCCGTGGACTGTGAGTCTTGGTTGTCATTGATGCATGTCCTTCAGAGACAATCCCAGGCATGACAGTGTAACAGTGCCCAACCTCTCCTCTGCTGGCGGGACCACAGCTTGGTCACCAACTAAGCTCGGAATAAAAGCTTTGATGTGGTAGAAAGCCTTAGCAGATCCAGGTGCCATGTCCATGGGGGCAGGGGCACAAGCCTCTGCAGAGCCCATGATCAGCGGCTCTCTGTGCCTGTCATAGGATGAATGACCTGAATGATGAGCATTCCACCTGGGTCAAGATCTCGTATCTGACGAATCCAACATCAGCAGCTCATCCTCCACCTCAATGTCCAGGTCTGAAGACTCGTGAGAGGAGCACGGATGGCCAAACCCCCTTTAAACAACATATTGTCAAAGGGCAATGGAGCACTCACCTGTGGCAGCAGGGGATCTATCACCTCGCCAGGCATAGGGATAGGGAGCTCCTCCATAGAAGTTGTCACTGCCACATACAGTGCCTTCTCTTGGTCTTGCCATGAGGGGAGAGAGACAGAAGGCCAGGGAGACACATACACTGAGATCTCTGAGGCCGCAGGCCGAGAGGCCAGTCGGTGCTATTGTCAGGGGAATGGGGGGTCTGCCTGGGCTGGGGGTGCCAACACCGCCAGGGATGAAGGCCCACTGGCAGTGGAAGGCTCCCCTTTCTAGGTGTCTTCCTCCTTGGTTCCCTTTGCCTTAGTTTACCACCCGAGCTCTTGTATCCAGGAGCTCAGGGAGCCAAGGGAGGCACTGGTGCCTTAGCTGGCACTCTTTGCTTATGGTCTGAGCGTTTGGACCTGAGGGCTCGGACTGGCAGGGGTGGGGTTCCCAAATACTGGGGCAGGCACCCCTAGGTTTCCATTCCAGACTCACCAGTTTGCGAGGTTGCTGTCTGTCCAAGTGCTCGGACCTGGAGTACCAAGATTTTGACAGCTGCAGCCTTGGCTTGGCATACCTCTTCCGAGCAGACCCTGAAGAAGAAACAATGCATGCAACATCTCAACCTGCTGTATCATACTCTGGGACATCGCTTCCAAGGCATGGACCACCTGTGGATCGGTGCCAAGAGCAGATTTGGAAGTCGGTTAGGGCAAAGTTGTCCGCTCAGGATCTTCGAGAGGAGATCTCTTGTAACAAGACTTTCGACTCTGATGTCCCCCATAACCTTCTCCCAAGGGGTATCTGGAGAATAATTGTCGGTCTTTGCGGACTGTGGACAAGCCCGAGCAAGTCTATGCTCTTTTCCCTTAGATACATGAAGCACATGAGAAGACCGACAAGCCGAAGCACGTCTACACTTTTTCTCATGGGGAGTCATTGGTGAGCACTCAACGGAGTCAGACATCTCAGCATGGTGTTTGGCAGCTCTTGTGACCTGCTGCCTGGACCTAGCACGATCCAACTTCCTCCTTTTCTGCTCAAAGAACAGCCATTTGTCCTCTCCCCAGTCCTAACAGTATTTGCAAGTTCTCTCACTTGGCTCAACTGCAGGCGACAACCATAGCAATGTGGATGGCCGTCTCAAGCTGCTATATAGTGGTTCCTGGAATCCAACTTTTGTCCATGATCCAACAAGGATGAGTATGCAGATAAAGTGGTATTCAGATCAATGAACTGCCTCCAAAAGGAAGCAATAGCAGTGTGCACTGCTCTCCCTCTCTCTGCGTTCTGTTTGCTGGGATGCAATCTTGAAAACTCTAAGTGCAAGTCAAACGGCCAACTTTGCACTTACTATTTCAGTGGTATCTGATCACCTAAATCAGCTATTCAGGTATCTGAGGATTCCTGGACCGCTGAGAAAAGATTTTCCACAGAATAGAGCATGCATAAGCACAAAAAGAGTGAGCGTGACGAAAGTTCTCGGAGCTTCAACTCGCAAGGCAAGCCAGTAATGGCGCCGAAAAGAGGAAGGATGATACGGGGCACATGTGCACATGGCATCACCTTCAGTTCGACATGGACCGACAGATGGCACCATGGGAGCTTTCAGGATCAAGTGAGTAAGCAAACTTCTCAACTGGATTTCTTGGGCGTCATGCCCAGACACAGAGGTCTTGGCAATGGTGGTTAAGAGGTAACGTTACATGACTAATACGACAGACATTTGTGACTTCCCATCAGCACATTATGCATGGACATCATGGACATTTAGATGTGAAGTGGCTAGGCCATGTTCAATGCACACACAAAAAGTGTATGCACACCTAAAATAATACACGGTACCAACCAGTGACTATAAAAAAGAGACAGAAAGACCAATTTCCAATAAAAGATCATATCAACATTTCCGAGTAGGACATGCAACTTTTATCTTGTAATTTAATACCACGTAGCAAACACATTTCAATCAACAACTAGAAAAGATTTGCTTCAAATCAGATCTGTCTTTGCCTTCAAAAGTTGTAAACGTTAAATGCTACAACTTGTATCTTTAGGTACTTCACATTACATTATGCTTATGGCTGGATGCAAATTTCAAAATGCAAATGACCTTGGCCTTTGACCGTTACAGGTTACATGTAAATTGCACATTGTTACAATACCAACAATTTAAGCCCAACATGAACCAAATCGGATGAAAATTGACCAAGTTATGGCAAGATAAAACTTTCGAAGGGCCAGATGACCTTGACCCCTGCCCTTAAGAGGTTACAGGTTCTTACAAAAATGTGCAATTTTGCAATACCTACAATTTGAGTCTAACATGATTATAATTGGATGGAAATTGGCTGAGTTATGACTGGATGAAACTTTCAAAGGTCCAAATGACATTGACCTTTGACCTTTAGAGGTCATATGTAACTTACAAAAACGTGCAGTGTTACATTAGGTACAATTTGAGCCAACATGATCACAATTGGATAAAAATTGGCCGAGTTATGGCTAGATGAAAATTTCAATGGTCCAAATGACCTTGACCTTTGACTTTAAGGGTCACATGTAAATTACAAAAATGTGCAGTGTTAAAATAGCTACGATTTGAGTTCAACATGATCATAATTGGATAAAAATTTCAAAGGTCCAAATGACTCTGACCTTTGACCTTCAGAGGTCACACGTAAATTACAAAAATGTGCTGTGTTACAAACATATTAATTGAAGTTGGATTGGTTACCTGTAATCATGCCAAGTTTGGAGTTTTTTTACGCGTAATACTTTTCAAATGAAATGTCGGACAAATTTGCTTGTAAAGAAGAGAGAGAGACAGACAGAGACAGAGAGACAGAAGAAAAGAAAGAAAAGGGAGAGAGAGAGAGAAAGAAAGAAAGAAAGAAAGAAAGAAAGAAAGAAAGAAAGAAAGAAAGAAAGAAAGAAAGAAAGAAAGAAAGAAAGAAAGAAAAACAATATGCCTGTGTTGGCACACAGAAATAATGAGATCTCTTATCTTGTTTGTGACTAGAAATAGGTTTCTAACACGTTATTGGCGGTTCAAACTAGCTACAGTTCCGCCGGATAACAACACTCTCACTTTGTAAAACAAACATGCAAATGACCACAGATAAATGAATACAATTCTTAAAGATCTGTGTCAAATAATTGCACCAGGCTACTTGAACCAAGAGACCTTGATATGAAAACAAGGAAAACTTGCACAGTGAATCATGATGTGTGTCTATAAATTTTGCGCTGTGTCTACGGCAATCCAAACTTACAAATATTAAAAATACTCCCTGCAGAGAATTAAAATCATTCTGCAGAGAATTAAAAACTTTCTGGGTGGAATTTCTGAGCATTTTACAGGTTTGACTTGTCATATGGCGAGCCAAACATGCAGGTGTTCATAAATTATTCCATACAGAGTGATTTTTATTGTGTGCGGAGAGGAGATGTTTTAATTCTCTGCAGGGAGTCACTAGGCGCAAAACTCTCTTCAAAGTTTTAAGTTATCTGCAGAAAGTTTACTGACGAAAAATAGCCTGTAGTGAGTTTAAATTCCCTGCATTGTTATAAGCTCTCTCCAGAGAGTTGAAAACTATATGCAGAGAGTTCATATTTTTTGCAGAGTGGTTATTGACGAAATCGCAGGAGTGGGGAGGTCAAATTTTGTGCAGAGAGTCTTTTTCTTTAATTATCGGCACCTAGTTTCAAATTCTCAGCATAGAGTATATGCACGAAACACTCTGCGAGGAGTTTTTAATTCTGTGCAGATTTTTAATTCTCTGCGGAGATTATTAACTTTAAGCAGAGAGTTTATAAATCTGTGCAGATAGTTTTTTTAATCCCTGAAGGGTGTTTATATGCACGCACGGTTGTGTGCAAAGAATTACAAGCTCACCGGACAAAATTCTCTGCAGAGAATTTATTATGAATACTTGAGGGTTTGGCTTGCCATTTGGGTCATGTTCACGAGCGGGCTAATTTTGAGCCCATACGCTTTGATGCACGACACAAATATTGACATAACAGAATGCAGTCTCTTCCTTATGATTCGAGGACCATATTGCATAGCGATTGTTTGTAAAGATTTTCTAAGTTGACGTTAATCACCAATCAGCAGTAGCAGAAGTGAGAAGAATCGAATGCAGATATGTGTGGTAACTAAAAAAAATAGTTCACAATCTACTGTATGTGTTGCTAACATGAAATTCGTGGCATGCAATATTTAAATCTTTGTAAAGTTTCCAATCATGTTAATTATACCGTTGCCCACTAAGCAGAAAGCTAAAATCACAAATTACACGTTGTTAGAATATTATTAGCATTATTTACTTCCAAAGTATAAGATCGTTATACTACTAATACGTGTTCCTTTGAAATTCCTTTCATGTCGCCTTATTTTGCTGTCACAATGTTTAGGTAAGCTCACTCACAGCATAAAAACTAGGTTGTACCGCGGAAATATTCGGTTTTAACCATGGATACGGGGAGAATGAGATGACCGTCCATACTGTAGTTGAATTTGTAGTGGGTAGGCGAGGGTTGTGAGAGAAGAAACGCAATCTGTTCGAGGGCACATCCATAGTATAAAAAGGACCTATAGATCTATATCAGATCGGCTGTCTGAAAAGTGAGAATGCTCAAGACTTCACACGCGTCAAACTAAGCTTTATAGGGGAAAGGAATCCCCAAGACAACTAATTCGTACTCGGCACTGGACTGTAAACATGGCTTTCATAGCCATTTTTTGCAACTCCATAACTATGTATCGTATTAGCTGAAGAAGTTCATTTTCTTAGCACCCAATGTTGAACCAATGAGACCTGTCACATTTTTTCTCCAGAATATGTTTGGCCCCAAGCATGATTCTTTGTCCCATTTAAAAAATCCAATTATTTTCGGATCACAATGTTTTCTATCAACAGCGGATATATGTATATATATATATATATATATATTTATTTATTTATTTATATATATATATATATATATATATATATATATATATATATATATATATATATATATATATATATATATATATATATATATATATATGAGGTGTCCTGCGATTTAGGAATGAAGGTTATTCATGTTACAGCAAAATTTGATCCTTTAAACATTTTTATATATTTTGGTAAAAATTTGATAGTGCTAATTTTATGCCCTTGGGATCACAAATTTAATACGTTTTTACATTTTCTGCCTTGTTGTTTTACTTCTGCGAAAGGTTAGAGGTGATGCCACCAGCACTGTGCCCGTCGCCTTTGTGATGTGGCTTCGTCGTTGTGTGTGTGTGCACACATTTTACACAGCTGAGCACCTTCACAAAAAAGTGACTGTCTCGATTTAATGATCTCGGTCACTTTGCTTTCAATGTCGTATGGTCTACGTAGTATTCAACTTTTGGATGTGCTAAATATTTCCTATCAGTTTGGTAACATAAGCTTCAATTCGGAAAACAATGAAACATCATAGAGGTACAAGGTCGATTTAGCATATGCTTCATTGCGACTAACGCTGTGTCCGAGTTGCTGCACAAATTTTCAGCGTCACCCAAGTGTGCAGGCAAACCCCGCCATGCACTGTAGTGTATATATTCGTCACATATTGTAACCTTGTATATTATTTACTTACAACACCTATCAATTTAAAATAAGGCTGCTTGGTGTGTTATCTGATAGGAAAATGTTATTTAAGTCAGTCAAGATGCTGCAACATAATTTGCCTACCCTCCCCCCTTTTTTTTTTTTTTTTTTTTTTTTTTTTTTTGCAAAGGTCCAATGAGCAAGAGACAACATCCTGTGGCCTGATAATACTGATATCTGCATGTAGTGTCGAATTGCGGGAGAAAAGCTTGCCTCGTCTCTTATCACCAAAGCACCTTTGAATGTAACATCGTTGAACGTGCTGCGGATAAATTGACGGAAATATGGAGAAGGAAATCTTAGGTATGGTTATCGTTCTCATTTCAGAAATGATGAATAATCACTTCACTGGTGTATGACTCCATCTCTAATAGAGTTTAGCGTGGTTTTAAAAGTTTGACAAACTTATTGTCCTTTGTCTTATGCCCTTTGCAAGCTCGTGGATACATAGTATCGATAACATACAGAATATTTAAGAACAAGTAAAATTATTATTCTTACGCAAATTATGATACTGCATGGCATTGTATACATTGTTAAGTACTGTATGAGCGCTGGGGTTTTTTGCAGGCGACCTAAATATTTTTACTTTTTCATTTTCCACCAGTCGTTTAAATTGCCTGTAATTTTCCTTATCCTCGGTATTCACACTGTTCTCGAAGAATCAGTCTCCCTGTTGTCGTCCAGCAATTTTTATTGGCCTGATCTGGGGAGTACAATGTAAAATATGACTGTATCAAGACGCCACCCTGCGGCAGTGACAATATTCTTAACCAGTGTGTAACCAGCAGTCCGCCATGATCCAAGTACAAACTTGCAACTAGAAAATTAGATTTTGCAAGAGAGCAAATCTAAACTATGCGCGCTTTAGCTATTAGGAAAATTAAAAATCTTAAAACTTCCGTTTCATGATATTTAACTGTACCTTGAACACAAGCGATGACCTAATATTTCACTGACACCCTTCATTTGTAATGGTTTTGAAACAGTCAAACATTAAAATCTTCCAAATGTGCCTAATTAGCATGAATCAAAATTTTACAATTTTTGTTTTCATTTTATTGGTTGCCTCTACATCAGAAGCTAGTTAATTGAAACTATTATTTACACCCCTACCTAGAATACCTTTAAAGATATAATGAGCTCTACTAACATAATTTTTAAGAAGCTATTCTAAGCCCAGAAAGGTAAGATGCCAAACTTACTCTGTTTTCATTGAATACTGAGAGTATTCCAGACTTGAAATCATCAATATCTTCAAAATTATAACAGAGGGTAAATTGCAACTGCTTCTGGTGCATATGTGTGTATGGTGCATATGATGAGTGATGTACAAAACTTGTAACATATAAAATCATGTTGATTAGAGGTATTTCATATTTTAAAAACTTCAGTATCATCAAAAGTTAGTTTTAGATACACACACAATTCCAAGGCTCAAGCATACAGCAAAACCTCTTATAGAGAGCACGCGTGTGACTAGGAAAAAGTAGGCATTGTAGGATGCGAGGGATAGAGAGGGTCAGCCCTTTGGGATAACATGAATGAATATGTACATGTACGCGTGGGAGTAAACATTAATCGAACTTACATGCACACTAAATACTGAACATTATATAATCGGATGGGAATTGAAAATATGTTATAAATAACTGTCTTTGTTCCTTTATACTAAAACAGATAGAACAGCTGATCTGATGTTGTCACTTGAGCACTTACAAAGAACAGGTCTCATCGCACGGATTACAAGAAGAGAAAACATCAAAGCCCCCATTGCAAAATTGAGCAAATCACTGAGATGACACTAAGCGGCACGCTGACAGTCATTGAAGACTGGATACCTGCGATGTTTTAATTTGCCTTACTTACACGGTACTAATACAATTTGCCAAAGGGGATTACCCACTGCAGGAACCTTCTATCCAGAGGTGCAGTAGTCTCGTGTAATTGAGGGTAGGCTCAGATATCCCAGGCAGTAAGGCACAATGTTTGTACGCACACTATTAAAAAATCCCTGCCATGTTTGGAACACTATTGGCCTCTGGTGACAGAAACCAGAATGAGGCTATGGTTGACACCAATTCAAGTCCCCATTCACTTACATGCTAAATTTGCTTACTTTGCTAGCTCAAATCTACTTTCAAAAACATGTTTGAACATAACCTTTGTGTTATTCTGTTGGGAAAACTCTAGGACTACAACATTAGAAAATCTTCAGTGTTTTTGCTTTTCCTAATTGCCACTGATATACATCTCACTGCAATTTGATACCCTGTACAGTTGGACCCAAAGCCAGAACATAACTGAGTTGACTCTCTATACATTTTAGGAATTTCCAGCAGCAACAGTCTAATAAAATATGGGCTTCTAAGATTGTATAATTAGCTGTCACAGGTATATTTATTCTAAAGCTCAATTGAATTGTGAATAGAGCAAACTGATCAGTGCAGACATCAAGACTGAAAAAATTCCGATGAAATGTGAGTATTGGACCGTGTTTTTTAATATATATTATATTTTGATGTCCCATGTATTACAAATTACACGTCCAAATGAATTACTGGTTCTAAAAATGAAATCAACAGATTATGTTTCGTGAGAAAATGATATAAAACATGTTGCAATGAAAACTTATTGTAAATTAACAGACTACATCACAGTAACTTTTGCAACGATGGATCAATCACTGAAGACCTGGTTTTTTCCCTCACTGTTGCAGTCCTTGAGTTGTCCTAACAGGATAAAACAATGGGGGTATTCATTTTTTTTTTTTAATGATAGATCTGAGCTAGAAAAGTAAGCAAATTCGACATTTAGATTAATGGGAACTTGATTTGGTTTCCACCCCAGGCTTATTCTGGTTTCTGCCACCAGAGGGTACCAGTGTTCCAAATATGGCAGCGACTTTTGAATAGGGTGTATACTTACCTGCTGACAACTAACAGTGCATTTAGAGCAGCATAAAGCTAGCAGCTTTATGATGGGGCCTTAAAGATCTGTTCCAAATTAACAGTAAGATTTTTTTCTGTCCTTAATAAGAGCCTAAGTTGTTATCCAGTTGTTGAGAGTTTTTAGCTCAGCTGACTTGTCATTCAGCTGACCGAATAGAATGCTCATTCGTCCTTCATTGATAAACATATTAATTTTCTACGTTTTCTCCCAAACCGTCAGTGGGATCCTCTTCAAACTCGACGTGAATTAACTTCGAGTAAGTGTCTACCATGTTGCTTTCGATAGTCACGCGTCAGTGGTATTAATTTTTCTTTTTATTATATTTTGTGACCACGGAAGGGCCGGGTCTCGAGCCAGCAACCCTCGGCACCAATCACCTAGCTTAAAATGGGAAACGCACATACCAACTGCACCAAATCCCCATTCTTAAAATAGAATGGTTCAATGGAGGCCGGTATGCGCGAATGCCATAATCGACACCGCCCTGTTCATTGTACATATGTAAGTCCACCAGCATCAAAGGAGCACCAAAAATATGTTATGCTTTGTGACCACCGGATGGCCGGGTCTCGAACCAGCCACCTTCGAGACCTATCACTTCGCCGAAAATGGAAAACGCACATACCAACTGCACCAAATCCCCCTTCTTAAAAAAGATTTTGATTGGGGGGGGGGGGGGAACACCTCCGAAAATCTTCTCCGAACAACTTAAAATTGCATGGGAGCACTCATAAGGACTCATACACTCATATTCGTTTAGTATGTGGCACTTAATATTTTCTGTTTTATTCGAATTTTTGTATGTTTTTGCTATTTTTTTACTTCGTTTTCAAAAGGGCCTCTCACATTATGCTACAACTTGGTGAAAATGTACTATATGGAGGGGTCAAATGAAGTTTTACTCTACGTGGTAATTCTCAGGATACGTGATTTTAACAAATTATTTATTTCTAGTACTCATTAGTTATTGTATACATTTTTGTTGATTATTTTGTAAGTCAATGGGGATTGCAATCATGGTAATTTACATTTTTGGCTTCTTCTCCATAAACGGTCAGTCATATTCACTTCAAAATTGGTTGGGATGTACCTAAGATGGGTCTGCATTGATTTGTTCAGCTGGTCATACTCTAATGTCCAATGATAATTTTTTACAATATGATTTAAATATGCTAAATCTTATAGGCACACCTCTGTGCATATTAATTATTTCAAAGCTTAATATACAACAGCTGCAACCGATAAAATGAACGATATGAGGGAGAATCAATCAAAGGTTCCTATTGTGGACACCAATTACATTAAAACAACTCGAGAAGTTTTTTGATACTGGAAACCGTACTCGAAAACATGGAAACAGACATATCTTGTTATATTATGTGCAACCAGTTGGGTCAAACTTTATCCATCTACCACTGCATTAAACGAACAAAATTGAGTACTCAATATACCCACAAGTGATGCATGTAAGTATCAAACATTATCAGTTTTCGAAACGGAACCTCTTGGTCTTTGACTTTCGTACTGGCAGTTGTTCGTCACACCGGTAAAAGCTCTATGATATAATTTTCAGTCGGAGATTGTGTGGTAATACGTTTAGTTCGTGGGTTTATAATTCCGACAAGGATCCTGATTGCTGGGGAGAGGGTAACCTAGAATCGATCAGCCTCTACTACTTCTGTCCAGAGAAAATTATTTGCAATATATCAGAATGCAAAATATACATTTCCCACACTTTACACATTTGCAGCTACATTAGAATTGAGTTGTTTATTTTTCACAAAGTGAAACAGAGTTCATTTTAGCCCGATTACAAGGTACATTGGTCTTACATGCAGATAGTGAATATGAGAATTCCACGCTGCGTGACGCTGTAATTCACGATTTGCAAAGACTTGCACCGACTAGCACATTATATCTCTGTCGCAATGACCAATATTGCAACAGAAGTGTTAGAGCGGTTTACATAAACGAGGATAAAACTGAAGCGCAGACAGACATACAACTATTATGGGCGAAAGAGACTGCATCCGTCAAGTGCTATAACACTAACATGTTCCAATTTCTAATCGTTGTTTCAACAGCGTCGCATATAAGCCTTCTACTGTGCACTTGGAAGCCCCCCGTTTGAATCTTAGTGAAGAATTATTAAGGTACAACTTAAGGTACAAAGAATTTTATAATTGATGTTTCCCACATTTTTTTTTTTTGCCACATGCATCTACAGGATACCTGAAAATATACATCCGAGCATTTACACAGAGTTAATACGTCCATCAAAAGCAAAGGATCTGTTCCTTCGTTTTTATGTAGAAACGTGAACTTAAAAGGACTGAAATTGAAAACTGTTTCCTTTCGTTCTAGAATACAACTTCACAGAGGACTTCAAGGTCACTCCAGAAATGAAAAAAGATTTTGAAAAATATGGCTACGTCATCATCAGGTAGATATTATGTATTATGCTGATTGTACTTAGTTTGCAACTATTTTTAGAAACACAATTTGGAGAGACCACTCCAGTATCTTATGTAATGTTACATACAACACCCTTATCAGAACCATAGCTGAAGCTGGAGAACCGGACCGGGAACCACTCTATCAAACACGGTAATTTGTCAGACAACAGAAAATACAATAAGCACCCTACCCACCCACACTGCTTTGAGGGAGATCATATCTTACCAAAAGGGAGGCCCAAGAAATTTGAAAGGGGAAACAAAAAAATTGGCGCCAATTGGCAGAGGGTCATAAAATTATATGAACTTCATTGGGGATTTGGTGTTGCACAATGGAAAAGCTCAGAATGAACCTCAAATCCCCATTTGAGACATAAAAGTTGAAGAATTTACGGAGAGGATCACTTTCCCCTGTTCTATTCAAGACCATCCTCCACTAAAGTGCTCCTACACCCACATTATAATATCCATTGCATGAACAACCGAACACAAAAAAAGCCTCATGAACTAAAGGGACGTTCAACAATCCATGGGTCCTTGTGAGAGA
>OZ026612.1:97712196-97809696 GCA_964020975.1 Hermodice carunculata | reverse complement strand
TTTTATCAGAACCATGTCGCGTATAGAATTTTTTGTAGATATAATTTGAATACTGGAAATGTGGTGCACATTGTATACGACTTTGTGGAAATATTTCTGCCCTTCTTGGTTCAATGGTGAATGCATGTTGGTTTTATGGTAATGTTTTTAGATTGGTGGAAGGTTTTTGCGTTAAATCACATGTCCAGGGCTTCGGTAAGTTGGCCTCAACGCCAAACTTAAATTCCAAATGTATGTATGTATGTATGTATGTATGTATGTATGTATGTATGTATGTATGATTATATAATATATATATATATATATGTGTGTGTGTGTGTGTGTGTGTGTGTATCCACGTATGTATGTATGTACGTGTGCGTGGAAACAAATTATTTGGCTTAATGGCTCGCTCACTATATTGTTCATAATCATTGCTCTTTTTAACATACGTTTTATACACAGTGTAAACTCTTCCCAATATATGCCATGGTTTCTGACAATATTTCGTAAAAAAGGTCTCATGAAGAACAAGATAGGCCTACATATAAAGGGCGTGTTGCACTTCGTTAATTGCCAAACGTTCAGCCCCAGTCAACATGCAATTAAGACTGGATAGAACCCGGTGCTTCACAATGACACCGGAAGCCGCATGTGGAAAGCCAAAACACTTGGGGGGGGGGGAGGGTGTCTGGTAATACCGTACTGTAGGCGCGCATTGGCTCAAAATATACATGCCGTATCTTGGCAACCAATATCTTTTCACTTGGTTGCGTGTTGCAAAGGCAGCAAACGTTCTGTAAAGCGCTTAGTGATGGCTTTTTATGTCACCCAATAGTTTGGATAGCATGCTGTTAGTGCCCAACTTGTGTATATGGTTTCAAATGCCTTTCTGTGTTGGTCAATACGTTTGGTTATTCTCATGTTGACGCCCAACAGCAATATTTGCACAACGTTCTCTCGATACACAACTTTAGTAAGTACCGAATCTTGACTGGCTATTGGGATTAGTTCTTGACCTACCTGATTCACTTTGTAACCAACTGTGCTGTGATACTTTTGATATGACAAAGGTTAGAATTACATATCAATGATGTTGTTTCCATAGACAGCTGGCAAATGGCATCAAATTTGTGTTAATTACATATTGTTGTTTTACATAGACAACCCTGTGAGTAAAATGTATACCACATACTTAACTCACCCGTAACGATGTACTTAAAACTTGCATAACGTCATAATATATTTTCAGATATATCTACCTGTACATTTGTTAAACTAGATTATGATAAAACAACAAAATAAATGCGCAAGGATGTTACTAAATGACACCATCATGAGCGGAAGGGAGACTTTTTCCAAGAGGAACCCTTGCCTTGTCGGTTGCTCTGCCGCTAGATATATATCTAATTATATGGTCTTACGTCTTCCCTTAAACTTCCAACTTTTTGAAACAAAGTGATACCTAACTTCAGCCTTGAACAGATAACGCATGATGGCAAGTAAGGAAGCACTACTTGTCAAATTCAACGTTTATGAAAAAGACCTTTTATCCAAGTACCTGCAAGCCTGCAGTTACATGGAATATAATACTAGTAGTCCAGGTCAACAGCTCTCCTCGTCGCGTTTAGGGAGCTTTGTGCATTATGCCCAAAGCGCGCCGAGGAAAGCTGTTGACTTGGTCCAAAATGTCTCACTGAAAGAGTCAATCACTTTTGCTCTTATAACAATACGTAGACAGTTTGAACGGGTCGCAATAGTACATATTCACTACCACGTGTTGGGATAACTGGGCAAACCCGGTAATCGGAAGTGTTCTTCTGCAGGTACCAAATAGCGCCATAAAGACAGCCAGTCTAAATCTACAAGGAATCAAGTATGTCGACTACAAGGCTATCGAGAAAAATGCATATCACACAGTCCAAAGGAATCTGGTGCGTTGAATTACATTAGGGTAAAGAGGCACCGCGACTAAGAGTGGATTCTTGTGTCAGAAGTAATTGATTTGTTTTTCATTCTGACACAAAAGCCAACAACTACGAGAGATATCTCCCTCTTCAACCATGCTGTTTGTACATGCTTAAGGAGAGTAACATTTATTCGTATTTTGAACTTCATGTAAGCACTACTAGAAACCGAATTCAACTCTGATATCTAATCTTCAATGCGCCCCTTGCGTAATAGTTTCCCTTGTTCACACTTGTCTGCAGCTGTCCGCTTTGGAATCGCGCTGGATCTTTTGACTTAATTGTTTGTAGCAAGTGAGTAAAACACATTAAACTCCAAATCGAGCTGTGACAAGAAGACAAAATAAAATAATCAGTATTTTAACAGAAATCTACGAAACCAGTGGCAGGAACAATTGAAGCATGGTTTAAGACAAGTATCAAAACACTTTCGTGTTTTGATTCCTACACCCCACTTGAATAATGAAAAGGTGAGAACCATTGGTAGAGATTCCAGCTAAATAGTCTGAAATAGTCAATATGAGTATTGAAATTGAGTGTGCATTTTCTGCAAAACAGGAGTCACTTTTTACGTCTGGAAGTATTTCCGAAACTTATAATGGGAATGAGTTTTGCTAAAAGCTGGAAGTTGTAACCGTGAGCCTTACGTTTATATCGACTCTTTTATTGGCTAAATAACAGTCTATAAAGCAATATATATGTAGATCATGACAGCAGTAACATAAGGAAAAGAGGCATAATAATGATTATGGAACCTATCTTACACCTTATGCTACTCTGTGTGTGTGTTGGTATACATTTGGTGCACTAGTAATACATGGACGGTTAGCTAAAGCAGAACATGTGGTTTACACATAAAACAGATCCAGGCAAATACATAACAATCGTAATTATAGCAAAAGATCACTTCTGAATAATATCCATTTCAACTGTCTCTTGTTAATTACATAACCGTTATTTTTGAACAGTTGCACGGAATCTTGTCTCCACATTTGTAGGCCGTCAAGTGATTATGTTGGTGCAGCATCTTGTTACAATTAGATTCTAGTGTTGTCTGGTAAAATTATCATGCTGATATCAAGTGTTTTACGTTGGAGCAATATCTTGTAACATGTAGATTCTGTTGTCTGGTAATATTCGTATGACGGTACCAAGTGCTTCCGCTGGAGCAACATCTTTTCACCCATAGATTCTGATGTCTCATTCTTAGGACGCAAAGAAGTGCTTTGCGTGGAAACAACATTTCACTACATGCAGATTATGTTTTTGTCTGGAGAACGCTGATTATGAACAATACTAATTTCTGTTAACAAATTGAAATATACTTGTGAATATGCCCTTTGGTGTGATGGTTCTTTATTATATCGTTTTGAAAATGACTGATTTGTCAACACGTGTAACTTAATGAGTGTGCAACCGTCTCTGTGGCTTGCATACTGGAAGCAAGATTGATATGGATAGTAAAAAGTATACTACAGATGGATGAGTATTTAATGGCATATTGTATGTAGTATTATTGGTTCAATGTGGAATCAACAATAATACCTAAATATGTCGCACTTAATTTTTAAGCATCTGTGACTAGATGTTTTAGACGTGCAATCGAGGGTTTACTTTAGATTTAAAACAACAGTTATCAGTATTGTAACACCTATTTACAAATCTCATGATATATTAGTTTTTATTAATTGTAGCTTAGTAACCACATTTTCGTGGAAAGATTTAAAACTACGTGCATGTTAACATATTATGCCATCAATAACCTGCTGCAGGTGTTTGGAAGCTTTTAAGATTACTATCTACAGAAATGATGTAGAACAACGTTAAGGTCTCTGATCACAAGTGATCACTGTTTACCGAGAATACCAATTTTAGAACTCTATAAATTGATACTTATTGACCCAATGTAGCTATAGTATATATTTAAAGCTAGTATAGTCACAGACTGTACATTGGTGCCAAGATCAACGCCGCTGTGTCCTCATTATTGAATAAACACACTAATAGCCAAAATGTCACATTTTCCTGCCTTTTTCGTTTTATTTGTCGATACCAATAACAAAAGCTGTAACAAACGGTTGTGTTTAATTCCTAGCAGTATCGTCTGAAAAATGTTATCCATGTTGTCCAAATCGTACTCAGCTAATCAACTATTGCTTGAATCATGCCCCACTAACGTTCTAAATGCGGTACATACGAATTAAGGTGTCTTGCTGTTCGAAGGGACGGAGAAACATATATACAAAGGCACATGTCCGCCCATGAAGGCTTTTCGAGCGTTGTTTAAAAATTCGGGATGCATAGAAATAATTACATATGCCCAGCATCTTAGCACTTGTTGTTTGCATAGGACCCAATTACATTCAGTGTAAAGATTTTATGCGCACAATTTGTACTGAAACACAAAAAGTAGAAGAACCTCATAGAAATACATAACGATAGCCACACTACTCAAAATCACACGGACATGACCACTTGACCAAACGTGGTAGATACCCATCCAAGTTGCATCTTCTATAAATTTCGGGTCAACGATTGTTGGTTGACTTATGATGCAGCTGAGTTAAAAACTTGCTACAATTACATTTGCGTGACGGTAATTTCAGGCTCCCTGCCCGCACTTCTGACAGCATTTTGCCTCACCTGCTGTGTTTGACGTGAGATATGCCTGCTACTTATATCAATTAATCACTTAATCAAAATTAGCAAACGTGTTAAGTGAAAGGAGGATAACTTTGTGCATATGCATATTCTAACAAATACATTGGGTTTCACATGGAAACGACCAGCGCTAGGCCTATCTGGAGCCTGTAATCATGGCACTCTGATCTCACGGGCCTTTATGTTCACTGTTTATTTGGTTCTAATAAGTGCCATTTTGTGGCGTAAGACAATATTCTGGCACGGCGTATACAGATACGAACCGTTATAAGTAATAACTAACTTGCACATTTGATTGCTTAATTTTTCTTTGTTATTACATTAGTTACATAGCAGTCCCTATGACAATCGTCTGTTAGTGATAATCATAAGTATAGCGGCGGATCCTTCGCCTATGGTTACTGTACTAATACGTACGCGGTTTTATAAAACTGTGCTGTATTAGGAATGGAAGCAATATAATTCTGCAGTAATATAAATAGAAGGTATATATTAACTGCAAATCCCTCAGTTGCGGAATTTGCCTTCGCCATGATGAAGGCACTTCTACCAGTTATGTTACATTGCCATCCAGGAACAACACTTTTTCGAACAAAAAAAAGAGAACATGTTATGCATTGGTTTTTTTGGGGGGGGGGGTTAGCTCAGGAAATGACTTTTCTTAAGGTTTGTACTTTCTCAATTTGTTACTTTTACCAAGAAAGCCAATTTGGCACTGCTTAATACATGAATCAGCCCTCCTCCAGTAAAGTTCTCCAGTCTAGGTGGCATCACAGGATCCCAGTTAACATGAATACCTCCTATTGACTTTACTATGTTAGAAAGCCAATTTACATTCATAACAGACCCATGGCAACGGTAACTATAAGCATGTACAGGACCCAAAATCGGAGTTCATAGACCGAGGATAAGGTCATTGAGGTCAAAGAAGTGTAAATGCATTTTCAAGTTGCATGGAAATCCATTCTCCATATAATACAATATGTAGATAGGGATATGAAAAAAGCATTGATCATACGTGACAACATGAAAGCAAATGGTCACTGGAAGCGATTTTACAACAGTGCACTTCGAATCTCAACCACACAGAGAGGTGAAATGCCTTGACCAATGCTAGGTTCAAATTCATAAAATATGACATGTACAATATAATGCGTGACATATAATCATGAAAAGAGGGTAAAAAAATCGCTGGGGTATCAAGTTGGTAACAGAGCCTCCAGTACAAGGTGTCACGTGGTGGATGATCCAGTGAATGTATAAGACCATGTGACAGCATCATGATTGTTGGGTGGAAATCTATGAAAGTTATTTTATGGTTTTTGCGAATATGTAAACACAGATCTTTATTATAATTTGCTGTTATAAGGTTGAAAATCTACGCAAAATAATTTGAGACAGCATCATGATTAAAAGCAGATGGAAAATGGTATTTATAGAGTGTGAAATTACCCATAAACAATAAAGTACTAAAGTGTTTTACCGTGTTTAGAACGTTGAAAATATATTAACAGATCTAAGCATCAGAAGTACGTATGTTTTGTGTATATTAAACAATCATAAACAAACTTTTTGAGTCTAAAACTCTTTTTTTTATGTCTATAAAGGTGTAGAATTTTCGTTTTATTCAGTGTTTGGCAGTAGATTTTCAATTTCTAAAATACAGTTCTAAAAAAAGTAATACACGGTAGGTCAGATGTTTTACCCTTTGTCTTGTGGCCAATAGAATTGTTTAAAAAGAGTAATTAATTCTCTTGTTCCCAAATGGCGACACCGCTCGCTCTGGCCTGAGGACATAATTCACGGCAAATACTCTTTCAATCATGAAATAAGTTTCTTCGCTCACGAGTAATTTTCCCCACCAACAGTAATCCCGAGTGAGAGAAAATTAGTAACCCACACTTAGCCATGCAAGATTATCACAATGGCATAAATATGCTGACTGCTCAGCAAGCCATCCTCTTCCTCGTTACAAAGCGTGTACTTGAGCCAATTAAGGCCGCAGGATCACGAAACAGGAAACTTTGCTTTCAATTAATCGACACATATATATATATATATATATATATATATATATATATATATATATATATATATATATATATATATATATACAAATAATGATTTTGCAAATAAATAGATAAGAGTCAGAGCAGTATATAAATTTGTGAATGCTTTAGGTTTATCTTTAGGCCAAATTAGGTCGTGCTTTCTTTAAGGAGAAATTAGACATAAAATCATCTTTGGCGATAATTTCAAGTAAAACGATTGTGTGTATGATATTCTCTTTCATATTTGGCTATATACAGTGAAAACTCATTATAATGGCACCATCTGTTCCCTAAGAAATGTGTCGGGTAACTGAATATGTCAAGTAAATGAATCAAATAACGAAGAAAATGAGCTTCCCCCAGGAAAATTTGTGTCCTTATGTTGAATATGTCGGATATTTGAGCGTCGTTGTTATGAGGTTCCACTGTAATACTTCGTAATATAAATTGAATATTTTTATACTGAGAGTGTTACATTTATTGCACTCGGGTTCCATATAGGACATATACTAGTTAATGACTTATGCACCGTCTAATGTAGTGACCAGACGCCCGCTTTATAAATATGTTGACCTTTCTTCCTATATTGTAAGTACACATGTTAGTATTTCGTTGTAATTGGAACCTTTTAAATGTATCGACAATTTTCCATCAGTCAATTTGTTATAAAATTTTAAAGACTGCAACTTGTGTATATCTTTAAGTGTTAGAAATTTTTTAAGTCTTTAAATACTAATTCCGAATGGGCTATAAAATTGCTATTTGTTATTGTACGTACCGCTTGTTTTGGAATAGTGGACAGTCTTTCTAGATCATGTCCCCAAGCCAGAAAGCAATAGTTCCGATATGGGTGTACAAGTGAATTATAGTCGAAACGAATATATTAAATGAATTTAGCAGAAAGGAAACTCTCTGGGATACCTTTGTATAAGTCGTTTCTAAATTTTCCAGTTCATCCTTTTATTTAAAGTTAAACCCAGAAAAATAAATTCCTCAATATATGTTTGTGTTTATGTTTTTTTATCGCTCACAATTCCATGCAAATATCATCATCGAAGGTACATCACTATACAAAACTACTAAAGTGAGATACAGTAAAACAAGCAGGAGATCAAATACGTCTGTAATACATGAAATGTCATTAAAATTGTTGCAAACTGTCTACACTACAAGTTATGTCATCAAAAGAGTCCATAGAATTTACAGTCCATATGACAGTTTAAAAAGATGTGATTCTTCACTTGTATAAAAGATGACAAAGTCTGGGCTGATCTGATGGCAAGAGGAAGATTGTTCCAATGCTTTGGTGCAAAGAACTTGGAAGACGGTTGTCCACACGAGACTGGGCCCGCTTTTGCCCTAATAGTTCGTAGTTCCCAGAGTGCAAGGATCTTGATGGCCGGTACCACTGGAGTAAATATGTAAGGAATTGGGTGTGAGGCCCGGCAGTGCCTTGCACACAAGCAGCAATATCTTAAATTATATGTGGGACTGCACAGGTAACCAGTGTAGTTCAACCAGGACAGGACTAATACGATCGAACTTGCAATAATCGCATCACAACGCCGGCGGCACAATTTTGTACTCGTTGTTACTTTTGTTTTTTGGTCCTGCAGAGGCCACACCAAGGTTATCTGCCGACGTACTGAGTACAATCGTTGATTGTCCAACTGTAACGAACTGAAAGCCAGTCCTCCAGGTCTGAGGTCTATGTCCGATGAAGAGTAGCTGAGTTTTATCACCTGTAAACATGAGTTTATTTTTAGGCACCCATGCTCTGGTGTCTGATATACAGGCCTTTACAGCGAGTTTAGCATTGTGAGATGCCATATCCTGGAACAAATGATATATAAAGTTGTGTATAATCAGCATAAAGGTGTATCTTCAGACCACCCTAAGTTGTCATGTCAGCTAAAGGTGACATGTACAAAGTGAAAAGTAGGGGACCTAAAACCGATCCTCGTGGCACACCCCACCCCAATAGCTGATGGTTAGATCTCACTCCATCAATTGCAACAAACTGATAAAGGTTACTGATGTAGGATTTTGTCCTCGTAATCACCACATGGTCTATGGCAAAGCATTGGTGCAGTCTTTGTAGGAGTACCTGATGGTCAATGGTATCAAAAGCTGCACTAAGATCAAGCAGAACCAGAATAACAACTTCTCTTTTATCCATCAGCTGCATAATGTCATTGTGGGCTTTAAGGAGAGTGGACTGTGCTGTGGTTGTGTCGGTATGCAGATTGTAGAGGGTGGTACAGAATGTTGACATCTAAGTGGGCTTTAAGCTGAGTAGCAGCTGCCTTTTCCACTAACTTCGATACAAACTGAAGATTCGAAACTGGTCTGTAGGACTTAAATATAAATTCAAATCTTGGTTTCTTCATGAAAGGATACAGCATAGTCGTTTCCCAGCTGTCTGCGACGAATCCAGATGCCGGGGTGGGGGGGGGCATTTACTATGTTTGTAACAGTTTCCGATCAGATATTCCTGCAACTTTTAGTGTAAATATCTAGACATATGAAATATGCAAAATGATCTGATATTCTAGCAGTCAAAGTTCCCGCCATTGGGGATCTGTGTTGTGTGAAAATCTTGTATAGGAAATTGTCAATTATAGTTCTTCATTGTGCTGAAAATTTTGCCGGAAGTATGATTTGAGGGAAAAAACAAACGAGGCAAGAATATCAAAACAAAGTTGCAAGGTTAGTTTTTTCGGGCATTTTCAAGAATCAAAGTTGAAATTTCTATAATGACCTCAATGTTTAGCCCTTATAACTTTTGAACCACACTTATTTTCTCTGCAACACGTTTTCAATTTTCTACCCGATCTTTTGGCGGTCTGTTAATATTACCCAATATAAATTTCTTTGCTAATGATTTGTGCGTAATTTCTGTAAAGAGGCTTTCCCATATGTCCGATTTTTTCCCACAAATCTGCAGCGATTTGGTTTCATACAGGTCTTTAACATACATGTAGGTAGAACAAGTTTTATCTTGAAATATTAAGGACTAATGTTCAATTTCAAATTGCATAAAATCGGCTTTATCGCTTGACCCCGTCTCCTGCGGACACGCCGCAAGTGGAGGGCAACTTCGTTAATGTAAATTTTGAAGACGGATTATTTTCAGTTAATCTATTTCAGCATTCGGAGTTTTACAGCTCATACCTATCATTGTAACCTGATATTACCTTTGGTGTATTTTAAAATATGTAATGACCTCATTTGTGTCATAGTAAAGGTAATGCTTCAAAGGAGGCGGTTCGGATGAGCCAGGTTCATCCACATCTGTATCCAGTCCAGGTACATTTATGACGGAGTTTCCATCAATCCACCTGTCTGAACAAGTGGGTTATCTACTGTTGTTTAGAGTCACATTTATGCAGTCTTTATCTAACATAACGACTTTAAATGATAACACTTTATTGTACGAGCAACCTGAATTGGTATAGTTTGCAATGCTACTTGTTAGGCCAAACCGAAATCCAGATCATTGATACAATGAACTATGTACAAATAGTAATTTCCCTTAGGAAAATATAGTTCGTGTCCAAAGGCGCTGAACACCTGTTGAAATGCACTAACATATCTTATCCTTACCCTAAGAACATGTCTCAACACGTTGGTGGTGATTCGAACTAGTTCCATGAGACATCAACAGGCGGAAATAAGCCGAAATATATTATGCTATCATGCTCCTTATCTTTTGCTCCTTTCACTGCCAAAGTCGTGATCATTGTATTTTATGGAAGCTGAAAGACAAAATGGTTAATCATTACGAAAACAATTACCTAAATTTGTATTAAAAGGTAATATCTCCAACTGAACAAACTCAAATGGTGTATGTTTTTAAATTCAAATATCACAAACCTCTACCGACCTATCATTGACCATCTTGGACATCATTGCATTCTTCGATGCAGTTATTGTATTTAACACTAATTTTAATTTTAGTTTAAAGTTATATAGCGATGACTGTATTTGACGTTTTTAATTAGGTGGTATGACATGCTTTTGCAACACATGTTCGTGCCTTTCTGACACATAAATAGTAGTAGACCAGTGTAATAGTCAGTCACATTTCCACAGAGTACTATCGGGTTCACTAGGAAAAACAGTTCAGTAAAACCCATGTCTTAATAGATGCTTGCAAAGTGTCGTGAGCATGGTGCAATCTTGCCTTGAATAATGACCAAGACTACTTTAAATTTCATAATACCTTGGAATAAAATCAAAAAGAAAAATAAAGGAAACTGAAAATTCAATAAGACAAGCCTTTTTAAGTGTTAGCATTACAGTCAAATAGTATGTAATTTTGGCAAACTAATCGTGCTGATAGTCAACTGTTGCTGTGATATTTTTGCTGTCTCAAAATTTGCTTCCTGTATCACATACATTCACTGGCATTTCTGTCGCCTTCTGAGAAAAGTCGATCATAGATGTTGCATAAAACTAGCAGTTTCACCCAAAATACACACAGACCACGTACGATACTTTGCATGTTGCAAGTGGACCACCACAGTGTTAAACACTCATAAAAAGACTAAGTCTATCTTTATATATGGCCTCTACATCAAAGTCCAAAAGCGCGATACTATGCATTTTTTTTTTTTTTTGAGCGAGGTCTAATGAACCACAGAAAACGTCATATGAGTACACTCGATTGGTATCTTGGATCGGATATAAAAAAGAAAAGCGTGTTCATATTTCAGTCATCGCAGCAGCTTTGACTATAACGCAACTCGCCATATTGCACAAAATGGACAGAGGCATGGACAAGGACATTGTAGGTACGATGATTATTTTTCATTTGACTTTTTATACAGCTGAAGAAATATGGTTCACATTAAGCTAGCTGTTTGTATCACGATGGTATACGGGTATGTTTAACAACACTATATAATGATGCGCATAATTTGGATGCACCTATTGTTGTATAGACTTCATGGTGTACATCAAATGCGCAAATGGTTCTTGAAAAGAGTTAGCCAGAGTACAGTAGGAAAAGCTTAAAAATATAAGAAATATGGCTGTAGGAGGAGGAGAAGGTGATCGCGTAATCCAACTTGGATATAGAGTGTTGGTTGAGAATATGGGTATGGTACGATACAATATGTTTCCTCAGTACCTACATCAGTTTTAAAACTGCTTTAAGTTGCATTTACCACTTTTCATGCAAATAATTGAAGATAAAAGAGCAGTTAAAACTGGAGGTATATGTTTTCTCAAATGTAGAATTGCCGTGTATGGGGCTATGGACAAACCTCCTGTTGCAAGTGGACCACCACAGTGTTAAACACTCATCAAAAAATTTTAGTTTGTCTTTATATATGGAGTCAACCTGAAAGTCCAAAAGTTGTTTAAAAGAAGAACTACAGGCCTGGGGTGATGTGTAACTGTGAAACGCCAGAGGCTATGTCCTACCATATAATCTGTCCTACAATGTCTGATAATACAATAATCTATTTTCAATTGACACGGTCTTATACTTTTATCACGTATTTTTATTAAGCTATTATGTAGGTATGTTCTTGATCTGTTATGCCCTGGCAAATTGGTAGATATGAGTAAAACGTTATTTTTAAGGTGCATGACGTTTGTTTCAATCTTTCATTTGTTTTTCGACGGCCGTGACTGGTTATTTGAGTGTTCTTCAATTTTTGTGATTTTAAAATAAGTCAAAATTACTTTAAGTGACTGGTCAACTTTTTTTTCAAATCTCAAAATTTGTGGTGTCTAAATGTGGTGTATTATGATGAATAAGTTGGGATTTTTAAATTCTGGTGACCTTGGAAAGAGGGAACGTGTCGAGAAATTCGAATTAACGTTAAACAGAAAATTTGTACACTATCTACAACCCTTCCGTCTTGGGCTACGTAGGGCCTATGTGCACTTTTACAACACTTTCTCACAGACGGCATGAGTCTAGTCTTATTTATCTGTAAATGAGATTATAGAATTATATAAACTCATTTAAACTATTGCATAAACAAGATATATTATGG
The DNA here is from genome assembly GCA_964020975.1 of Hermodice carunculata. Lineage (NCBI taxonomy): Eukaryota > Metazoa > Annelida > Polychaeta > Eunicida > Amphinomidae > Hermodice > Hermodice carunculata. The sequence goes on along the minus strand of OZ026612.1, from coordinate 97,797,027 downwards.
AAAGCCGTTTCTTGTTTTATTCAGTATTTGAGCATATAATTAAATATTTTTTCATATGATCAAATTGATTTAATCATATGAACGTATCGATTTGATCATGTGAACAACTAGACTGTATTTGATCATATGATGAAATAACCTTAAAACTGACTAAAGTGGTGCTCCCTCTTACATTTGATGGTCTGTTCATATGATCAAATATTTATTCATGTGATCATATAAATTCCATCGCACATGTGCAAATCAATTTACAAATTTGTTCATCTGATCAAATATTATTATTATTATTATTATTATTATTATTATTATTGTTATTGTTATTGTTATTGTTATTATTATTATTATTATTATTATTATTATTATTATTGTTATTGTTATTGTTATTGTTATTGTTATTGTTATTGTTATTGTTATTATAATTATTATTATTATTATTATTATCATTATTATTATTATTGTTATTATTATTGTTATTATTATTATTATTATTATTATTATTATTATTATTATTATTATTATTATTATTATTATTATTATTATTATTATTTGGGTGCTCCAAGAGCCCACTATGTTGTGTATTTGACATCACAAACTGTTCTATATCTTTATGTTGGAAATACTGTTTTACATTTTCGTAGAGTATATGAAAGGGTTTAAGATGTACTGAATTTTTTAAATGTTAAAAATGAAAGTCTCTGTTGGCTTTTAAACCATCTTTCACTGCTATCAATCTGATATTTAATAATTTTTTTCCAATTTGTGACATTCTTCCTAATTAGTTGATTTTTTTTTTAAATATTGGCTTCATATAAATCCCACTTTAACTGTACTAAAATGTAAAATTTTGTGCAGATATGGTATGTGACTTTTTTTTTTATTATAAAATGGAACTCCCCAAAATTATCAATTCTTTTGAAGCTGTAAATGGCACATCCATAAAGAATGTGTCTTATGTTTACATTTACATTTTTGATTTGCTCTGCAAATCCGTTGGTCGAATCCTCTTCAAACCTGGTGTGGACATACCTTTTGCGGGTCGCGGTTCATTGATTGGATTTATAATCATGGGGGGGGGGGGAATCCTAAAAGAAAAAAAAGTCGCTCCACTTATCCGTTAGAAATTGCATAGAGGTACTTCTGGGGATTCCTAGACCTACATTTCGACCACAGCAGTTATTATTACACTCTAACAAGCATTATGCGACATCCTGTTGATGGGATCGCGCTTTTTTTTTTTTTTTTGAGTCATAGAGAAATGACAGGTTAAAGGCTGATTTTGGTCACACTGCCAACAGATCATTGCTGATGAAGATAACAGCTTTCAAAGGGATTTATGAACGGGCACTGTGCGCGGGGATCGGTCCTGTTCATAAGAAGTGATCGCCTTCCTGTCCAGATGATAAACGCTACCCCTTGTCCTCAGTTCGGAAAGGAAATTATGCATTTCGCAAAGACGTTGTTGTATCGTGCCTATCACAAATTTGGGAAGATAATATGATGCATAAATGAAGTATTAATACACTTTACCTGGCATAACGCATCTTAAATCTTAGCGCAATGTATGATCTTACGAAGGACGTGTTTTCTTAAACACGAGAGCATTATCATGATACGCCAAGCTTCTATCATTATAATTATAAACATGTTTATTTCAACTGGATTGCCTAATAGTTACAGTAAATTAATCTGGAGGCTCTCCAGTACATAAAAACACACAGTAGTATATACAATACACACTGGACGAAACAGAAGACTAAATACACAGCTTGTACAGGAGTACTACAACCGATGCCAAATAATGAAAACTTATAAATGAATCGTATATCAAACTAGAGGATGAAACTTCTGAATTCTGCTGTGAATGTCTGAACAGCCTCAAAGATGTATTCATTATCATTGTCCGGCAACTCACCACTACCTTTCAAGAGAATATATAATAAAATATCACTTGAACACTGAACTATCAGCGTTGGATTTACACCTGGAGTGAGTAAGTGACGCACAGTGTTCAGCAGACGGTCGCTTTACACCATGTACTCAGGGCAGAACAAAAGGTAATGTTACGTATCTTCAGAAGGAATGAGAACATGCACACATTGAGGCTGGAAGGATGTTGACATGATGAAGATGGGCGTTTAAATCGGAAAAGTTAAAACGTAGCTGCGTGTGGCTTATGTTCAGGAAACTACTGCCATGTTCGAAATATGAAGGCTTTTTGTCAACATTTGCGATAAATAAGTTTAATTTAGACTTAAACTGCGGCAGGGAATCAGTATTTCGAGTATCAACCGTGAGGTAATTCCATAAGTTAATAGATAGATGTGAGAAATGACTCGCCGGAGCGATTTATGGTAAACCTAATTTGGCGTAATTCAGCGCGATTTCCCAATAGACGTCCAGGAGTAAATGCCACATCGCGGGGAACCAGATCATGTAGATATTGTGGAGTCAACATATTATACATTTAGAAGAAAAGAATAGGTTTGAAATATTTCCTCCGGTTTGACAAAGTTTGCCATCCAAGCTCCTCAAAAAGTAAGACACGTGGAGAGGATCTAGCTGCGTCAAGGCAGATCCTCGTTGCCTCATGCTGCACAGCTTCTATAGATTATGGCAGGTTTGCAGTGCAATTGTCAAACAGGACACACCCATACTCGAGGATATGACGAATCTTAGGAGTACACAACCTCAACCTAATGTGAGTCTGGCGAGCGAGTTTGTATTTGAGTCTGCGTAGAAAGGCAAGCCGTTGACTGCCTTTATTAACAATGCGTGTTACATGCTGGTGCCATTATATATTGCTAAATAGTTTAACTCCAAGATGTGTATGTTGAGCAGCCTCGGCTATCGGTGTGTTTCCAAGGAGTATGGGTGGATGATCTGACTTGTTTTGTTTTGATGAAAAAATTGCAGAAATTGATGTAGTAGCATTAAATGTCATGCGCCAGAACTTGCCCCAATGATGGACTTGCACACGGTTAGAATATAAGGCTTTCAGCAGTTGCAGTTGGCTCGTGGACAATATCAAGAATACTAGTATCATTCGCGAATAGTCGGAGGTCACAGGTAATGTTACCAGTGCTGTCGTTTATGTAAACGAGGCAACGTTGGGGGCCAAGGATAGAACTTTGGGGTTCTCTGGCCTCTATGATGAGCCAAGAGGAGGTCTGTCCTGCAAGAGTAACGCGTTGAAGTCTGTTTGAAAGGTAACTTTCTATAAATCGTAAAACAGGATCTTCAAAGCCCAACTGTTTCAGTTTTAAAGGTAGACCAGCGTGCCTAATCTCTATCAAAAGGCCTTGGATATGTCCAAGAAAATAATACGAACCTCGTGTCCCAACTCAAGACCACTGTAAATAGTATGAAGTGTGCTATCAAGTTGACTTATAGTGGTATTGTTTTTCCAGAAACCAGATGTTTTGGCAGAGAGTAAATTGTTGGAGGTTAGATGCTCAGAGAAGATGTTATAAACTAAACGGTCAAGTACTTTAGAGACATTACAGAGGAGTGAAATTGGACTATAGTTTTCCTTTGACTGTTTATTACTTTTTTTTTAATCCAGCAAAGATGCCTGGTACTTGTATATAAGGAATGGTGACTGTAGCTGACAAGAGATCAGGTTTAAAAGACAAAAGTGGATTCCGGCAAATCTGTACAATATAATCCGCACTGGCTAGCAACTTATTCACCAAATTGTACATTCAAAATACACCGTATGTCCATGAGTATATCAGCAATAACTGCGCTCTCGGTTTGTTTGAAAAGATACTGGAGCAATTACATATTCATATTCTCTGGCCGCGTGTACCGAGAACTTATGATAAAACTTAAACCAAATTTCAAGGCACAATATGTGTAGCTGCGAAGCTGAAATAAATAAAAGAACAAAGAAGAGCCGAAAAGGTTGACTACTAATAGGCTAAGCAACGTGACCGTGCTCTTGAACATTTGTTGGCTGCTAAGCAGGACACTAACAATATGGTGGAAATGCGGACCTGTATAATAGGACCTGGGTAGAAAATATATTGACGTTTCCGTGTACACGACATGTGTAACAACATTAGGTGACATAGAGCTATAATGACAACATGAATCGCGTGGTTTTCAGCGTAACAACAAATACATGTATAAGCCAGGGTAACCTGGATCTATTCCAGTAACAACAAATACATGTATAAGCCAGGGTAACCTGGATCTATTCCAGTAACAACAAATACATGTATAAGCCAGGGTAACCTGGATCTATTCCAGATAACACAACTTTTTTTTTAGAATACAAGCACGCTTTTCCATAGAAACAAACACGGTGTTCATGTAGAAGTGCAAAGCAATAATTTGACTTCTCTTCGCCAATGTATACATTGCCAATATAAACATGTAAACATAAATTTAAGAGCAGCGACGATGCATATGAGGGAATGGTGACTGTCGCCGGAGAAAACTAGAGGATGTATGTAATGTATATATTCGTTACATTCACTTAGAAATATGAAATATTATTCATTTTCTGGGAGGAACTATGTGCTATGATTCGAACGATTTATTCAATATATTTAATCACAATGAAAGTATAGATACCTGGAAACCCTTAATAATTTAATTAATGGTGATCTACATTAACGTTTGAGCGATCGGATATGACAATAATCGACAATAGAGGAATATAGATTAAAACTAAAGCCTTTCTTTTCTTCATTTTAAATTATCTTGACCCTCAAGTAGTTTGGATCAGGTTTAGGCAAAAGGTGTGCCTTGAATATACTCGTCCAAGAGAGCGCAATACAATGCCAATCGTTTGATAATTTTTAGGTTGTGAGCCAAAAAGTGGTTTCTCATATACAGGTCTTGACAGCAGAAAAATAGGGCAACACTAATCATACATATGTTGTTTTTTCAATGCGAGTACACTTTTCTTATACAATATATTCTTGGAACACGCAGAGATAAAAATGGCTCGGACAAGGGCACAGACGGTGGAAAAAGAATAATTGTTTTTCCTTGTTCAAATAGTTACGCTCCACCACTATGTTGTTTTATTTGATTTGATTTGGTTCTTGTTAGTTTGTTTTAATTGGGTGTTTCTCCATTTATTTTGACAAAATATTTCCCAAATCCACTCGACAATTGCTTTGAAACGCATGCATTGTTTAGAAAAACATGATCCATATTTATAAATTTCAAACCCAACAATGACAGCAAAGTGATTTCAGAATTAGCAAAGCATCAACATTCATCTTCCAATACCAATATGAGGAAACAAATTTTATTCCTGACTTGAGACAGGCAGTCACCCATAAAAAGCAACTGGTGGTTTTAAACCGGTCCTCTCAACCTTTGAAATATTCTTCATTAACTACAGACTATAGTGTTTCCAAAATGTACAGGCCTAACCACTTAAAACCCAAAGTTTATCACTTCTGCTAAAAATAAACAGAGACCTGGTAGGCCTATCACTTTTTGGTTCTCCTGATTAGTCAATCAGCTGAGTTTAAGACAAAAGAAGAAAGTAGGCCTATATCGTATTTATAATATTTGTGGCTGTGGAACATTATAAACACACTCTACCTCCATTATAACTACGAGTAGCATTATAAACACACTCTACCTCCATTATAACTACGAGTAGCATTATAAACACACTCTACCTCCATTATAACTACGAGTAGCATTATAAACACACTCTACCTCCATTATAACTACGAGTAGCATTATAAACACACTCTACCTCCATTATAACTACGAGTAGCATTATAAACACACTCTACCTCCATTATAACAACGAGTAACATTATAAACACACTCTACCTCCATTATAACTACGAGTAGCATTATAAACACACTCTACCTCCATTATAACTACGAGTAGAAGATAAGCGTGGGGAACACAAAAGCTTAATTTGTTCACCAGGCGGCACAGCGACTTTTTTCTGCCTTTTAGGTGTGTGTGTGTGTGTGTGTGTGTGTGTGTGTGTGTACACAGATTCCTATTGACTACAATGGAAGTCAATGAACATTACAATGGTAATTCACCTTTTCGACTTATGCAGAACCCTCTGCCAAATCGACTTCAAATTCGATTGGGATCTACCTTGGGTGGGTCTCCACCAAGTTTGCTCAAATGGTCATGCTCCATTGAAATTTCGATTTTTTTTTTTTTTTTTTTTTTTTTTTTTTTTTTTTTTTTTATGAATTCAGTTGTTATTATTTCGCAAAATCTTCTGTCCGAAATCACATGGCCAATTGCTCCAATTGTATGGAGACACGTCTAGGAACAGCTAGACCTTAATTTTTTCAACATAAGCGCTGATTGTTAGGGGATTTTCTTTCATTTTTTTTACGAATTTTTAACTCGGCTTACTTAGTAATTATGAATAGTAATATGAATTTTGATATGGCAGACCTAATCCAAGAGAAAACTTAAGTAGTTCTATGCTCGGATTCACAGACAATTATGGTTAAAGGTGACGACAACGTTTAACAGCAAAGGTACAAATTGTTTGTTAAGTTGTAGCAATAACATGTTCCAATTTCTTACAGTTGACTTCAATCTTTGTATCAACAGCGCCGCTTATCATCCTTGCGCTACAGAGTAGGGTGTCCTTTGTTCAAGTCTTGGCCTGAGATTTGCCTTACCTGCTTAACGATCAATGGGGAAGATACTGCTCGTGCACCTTTTTTTCGAATTCCAACACATATGATCGTTAACTGATCGTATCTGTACAAAATGATCGAGTATCGTTAATTTTTGTACATTTTAAACCTGGCATAAATTATGACTTCCTCGAGAGATATATTTGACATGTCACAACCGCGAATCGAAAATGTAGTCAAGTACTATAACATGGCGGAGGGATTATACAAAGCACATTAATGCCCCACTTCCTGACAATATCAAAGAAATTAACAAAAATATCAAAGCAGACATAACGTTATTGAATTTGGGGCTTCCAAGGGTAAGGAAGACATTCTGTTTTCGCAATTATGAATTCCCGATATTCTTTTAAAGGTTTCATGCTAAATATTAGATCTAGATATTTGACAGCTTCTCATGGCTACAAAAGTATATTTAATTAATAAGATGGGAACCCAAATTAAGAAGTATTGAAAATATTTGCTTGTGTTGTAGAATACTATTTCACACAGGACTTCAAAGTCACTCTGGATGTGAAAAAAAGATTTTGAAAAGTATGGTTACATCATCATCAGGTAGACATTTTATATTCTGGAATTTGCTTTTCACCTCTAATCATTTTAGAAATACAAGCGCAACGGCCTTTCTTTTTAAATCTCTTTAACTAATACTTCTATATTACGCTGCAAGCCCCAGTGGAATTAAAGACCTTTTGAAAATCGGCTGTACCACAGGGGCTCGCAGCGTGATTGAGGACGACCGAGTTCCACCGCCGCCTATACCATTACCTGCCAATCTCTGTTGGGGGCGGCGGTGGTACTCTGTCGACCTTAATCGTGCGGCGAGCCCCTGTGGACTGCCTCCCATCACCAATGGTTGTTTCTGGGTGCTTTTAGTGCTTTAACGCAAAAGGCCCCGTCATGCTCTTTTCCAATCTCTTAAACGTTGTGATCGTCCTTTAATTTACAGTGAAAAATTATAAGAAATGGTATTTGATGGTGTTGGAGGCTGCCACCTCACCCCCACCCCCACCCCCACCCCACCCCCGCCCTTCCTTGGCGTAAAAAAAATGCGAGTATGCGAATTGCACAACCTAGTAGCGTGCTTCATTCAAGTGCATGTATATTTAAGTTTCCTAGTAAATTTAAATCATGGTGCAGGTATTCAGAATATATAACATAAATTTTCAGGCAATTCTTTCGATTACCACACAGATATTTGTTCAATAGTTGACATTTGTTTTAATATTTCAACAAGTTTTGTACTGTTTCTTTTAAGAGGATTATTAGACGATCAGGAAATTAACCTTTTAAGAACGGCCATAGAGCAAGAAGATGTAAAAAAGAATGCGTTCCTTCTCGAAGATGGCGAGGGGTTTCAAACAGCAGGATGCACATGGAACGCCATATCGGATGACATCACAGGAACAGTAGTTCGCAGTGAGACGATAGTTGGAATAGCAGAAGCGGTATGTTGACATAAAAATTCTGATTATCCTGTTTATCGCGGAAATTAAAGTTAAAAGTGTTTTCAATTTCTGAACAATTTCGTCTTAAAACCTATTGTCCCATTGTCCGTGGCTTGAAATATTTGTGCTTTTCACGTAGGCAGCTAAGAGTATAGCGTACAGGCTGCAGCTGGTGGAGGGGGTAAAGGGGTTTTTGCTTCCCAGCGTACTGGGTATTTTTGATTTGGCGTACGTGCATCCTGGAGGCCCCTTGATTTGCCGTACTTTACCTTTATTTCTTAATTTCCCCATGTTCCCAACCATGTGCTGGAGTAAAATTATTATCTGTACCCGCGTACTGGAACCCTCCTTCCCCCGTGCGTTCAGGGTCCATAAATGAAGGCAATAAAACATTCGTATTTGTCGCAAATTCAGCACGTTCAAAAAGCATTCTGAATTATTATACCTCAAAGAGGAATCCGTACTTGTGATTGGTCAGTAGGGCGGGTAACTTCTTCCTCTTACCCGCTGTGAAGGTACTGTAACCGGCCGCTGGTTTTGCCGCCAGACAAAGCTTCAGATCTGACCCGGTTTTTGTTTACTATTAAAATTTACTATTCGTAAAAGTTTCCATGTCATTGTTGATTTATTATTATACTGTATAATAAAACAAATGCATGGTGTCCATGGTTTTGGGTGACAGAAAGAATTGTGAACCTTCGGATTGGACTGTCAACCCTCAGCCTAGCTTCGTGTTGACAGTCCATCCCTCAGGTTCACAAGTCTTCTTGTCACCTGCAGCTAAGGGCACCATTTGTATAATGATCGTCGTTTCCATTGTTTCTACGAATAACAGTGGGATGGTAAACAAGGTACGACATCCTGTCTGAACAAACAACAGGAATCAAAACATTCCCTTACTATACAGGCTTGAATCAGGTCCTCGCAATACATCGTAAAGTATGATAACATAGCTACAGACAACGACCAGTACAAAAAAGCATGAAATGGCTAAAAGCTACAGATTTCTAAATATTTGTTTCTATTTTCGTTCCTCTACTCTGTGTGTGTGTGGCCACATGCAGCTACTTGGACACGAGGTATACATGTACCATACTAAACTGTCACTGAAGGAACCGTACACAGGGGGTTCGTACACCTGGCATCAGGACTACGGGTAAGATATGGCTTGCGGTGCCAGTGATAATCGTCGTTTCTGGCAAGCCATTCGTTTATTAATGCAATATATCTATGGGTATAAACGTATTCCATTGAAAAGTTTTGGATAACAAGATAGGGTGGCCCTATATAGTGTATACATGGATGGATCAATGTGAGATGGACTACAATATTTGAAGACTATGAAACGAAAAAATTGCCAACAACGAATAGTGGCAAGTTACACGGACAGGGGGCAGTACTGTACCGGTACAGCAAACGGTCCAGACAGCAACAGAGAAATGGAGTGCTGTCATCTCAATACCCCTCTTTACGTTCCTACTCATGATAACCCTGTTCTCATGTGCATGTCCTAAGTTTATCAACGTAAAGAGGTAGGTATTTCCTGAGTTTGTGGAAGAAGGAAATATGATGCATCACTTCACGTTGTGCGTGTACATATAAACGGTAAAGTTTTGTTCAAAGTCGCGATATTCTGGCACCCGGATTGATCATGCTTACGGAGTTGATTTTGGAACATATAGGAGCCAAACGGTAGATTATTTGAAAAGACTGTTCATCAACTCTGACGTTTTTGTAGTTTTCAGTCAACCTGTGTCTTCATAGATTACCTTATACTAAGTACTCTAGGTGAAATCTGGTGTTACTTATGGTATTGAAAATGCTTCAGAGTGGTATATCATATTTAAAATCACTTCCCGGGATTATTTCAAATGTCAACATTGTAAAATTTCTTCCTAAAGTAAACCTTTGTAGGTTTTATGATCATGAAACCAGTGAGACAAGGACCAGTCATGCAGCCTGGCGAGCCAACACATAAATAGCCTGAGGGGTCACCCAAAATCCTAAACATTTTCAAAAGTTTAAGTGTACACAGAGTATACTATTTCTTGTAACCCCCTCCCTCCCGAAAGTACTCTAAAAATGTTTATTTTGGGTTAAATATTGATCAACATGTTCAAAATTAGCTAAAAGCGTACAATGATCTTGACCCCCTCCTCCATACGTACTCGATGTGCTAATGTGAAAATGTTGAGAAAAATGGCTGACCCATAACATGTTAGCGCGGAAGAATATTCCTGCAGTGTAAACACTCATTGCGATCATTAAATCAGTGCGCCAAAAATGCACTGGATCCGCATGTCGAGGCATAATGATCTATGCGAAGAATAGACTAACGTGAGGCAACCAGTTTTGCTTTGGAGTAGTTTCCCAACATATTAGGGGTTAACTATTCAGCAGCTCCCTTCGCCCCACGTTGTACCGATGTTGAATGGTGATTATATAGCTACTTTCTTTATATTGAATGTAGAACTTAACATTGGATAGACATGTTTGATTATACTTTCAGGTACTGGTACGAAAATGGATGTCCATTCCCTGACATGGGAACATTCTATATTGCACTTGATGCTGCAACAAAAGAAAACGGTTGTTTGCAGGTAAACATTTTGTCATGTATACATATAAGTAATACTATACTATAATATAATAATTACTGTAATTAAAAAATAAAGTTTTGAATTGTAGTAATTATTGCTCTAACGGAAATGCCAAATAAGTAAGACGTTATTTGCACATTGTGATTCACTGACCTTTGCGTGTTGAACAGGCAAGAAGTCATCGTGTTTTCGGACATGTTTTTCATGAGTACATTAATTTTCTGAAGAAATGTTGTGTATTGTAAGACGTAATTGGCCCCATATGTTTTTCTTAAATAGGAACGCTTTTTATCAATAAAGACGCATGGCTGTTACATCTAAATAGCTGCATTTGACCATTTCAATTTTAACAATCTAAGTTAACCATCAAATAAATAAGTTCAAAATTACTGAGGCAATTTTTTAGCTTAAACCACGCAGAATTACATCACAATTAGAACATGACCCGAAGGGTGTTATTTATTTAATCTCGTTTATACCTTCACGAAAAGATCGTTCCAGGGTCTCACAAGGCGGGGCGTGTTGATCACGTGACACAGGGGGAGCACGTGGCTGCAGACCCAACGCGGGTTGGAATTCTGAAAGAGTCGCTTCCTGTGGTACACGCCGAGCTGCGCCCAGGTGACTCCATCTTCTTCCACAGCAACATGTTGCATCGCAGCGACCAGAACAAAAGTCCACATAGACGTTGGGGGTTTCTGTGTACATACAATACAGCTTACAACAGTCCTTACAAGACGGATGGACATCCCAGTGCTCTATACAGCAAACTCGAAAAGGTTGTAATCATCTTCCTGAATAATTGTTTTACATTAACTGACGTTACATACAAATCCTCCCTTTGTAAAGTGAAAGACCGTACTTGTTGCCGGGTCTATTTTTACGATCACTAGTCCAAAACTTGACAGTTAATGCTGCTGCGAATGCTCTTAGATCTGGAGGAGTACAAGATCCAAATTGATGAATTCTTCTTTCTTGTGAGTCTGTGCGCGTATGCCTAAAATAGGTGTCTGGTCGGTGTATTACCCCTATTTCCATTGCGTTTAGCCCGTGTAAGTGCAGCTAATTTGTCGGTGAGCTGAGCTTATTTTATGGTCCGTAGTGCGCCATCTGATGCGTCATCACGAGGCATGGGCTTCCTGGTCAAAGACTGTTATTCCAGCAGGTGAAAAGATTGTGGGTAAAAAAACAATCAAAGGCAATGCCAGTCGCCTCTTGGACTCGGAAATAGGAAATTTGATTAAGAGCAGGAAAACTGCTAATAGGTTCTACCGTTACTGGTCGCATAAAGCACAGTGCAACCCTGATTTGGTGCAAAATTTATGGGATGAATATTTAAGAAGAAAACATATTATCCAGCAAAAAAATAAGACAAAGAAAGTGAACATTAAAATACAAGTCATAACACGTAATTCGGGTAAAGGTTCAAAAAATACCAAGGCATATTGGCGTATGTTGAAACGTTTTAATTGTAACAATGACTACCCCATTAGGATTTTAGACCCTCGTGATCATACACTGAGGACCCACAAGAAATATGTCGGGTGCTCAAGGAGTACTGGCAGGGCCTTGGGGAGCAGAACAAGGGGGGCAGCGAAAAGAATGCTGCAACATTATCACAAAGGGTAAAGAACTTACAGTTAGAATGTGGTAAATCTGAAGGTCTTACGGATGTAGTAATAAATTTTGATATGGTTGGCAACGCTTTAAAACGCCTAAAACTGGGAAAGGCATGTGGAGTGGATAATATCCCAAATGAATTTCTGAAGCATGGGGGTAATATGGTTATCAAGTCATTGGTGGAATTATTTAATTATTGTAAACTTATGGAATGTTATCCAGACCAGTGGCACCAGGGCTATTTAAAACCCTTACACAAGGGCGGTAATAGGGAATGTCTTGGAAACTATCGAGGTATCACCATCACGTCCAATGTGTATAAACTTTTTACCTCTATTATTGAAACGCAATTTATGGTCTACTTAGAGGAAAATGGAATTTTAGGTGAATTTCAGGGAGCATACCGTAAAGGACGCCGACTGGAGGATCAATTTTTTTACTTTGAAGGGTCTTTGTTCTCTGAGAAAGATGCAAAAACAGAATACTTGGTTAGCTTACCTAGACATTTCCAAGGTATTCGATACGGTAAATAGGGATCTACTGTTTATTCATCTATGGGAGAAAGGTATACAAGGAAAGGCATGGCGCCTCATCAAGGGTTTGTATAATAAAGTTGAAAACAGAGGAATTTTCGGGCCATTAGAAAGTGAAATGTTTGAAGTAACCGAAGGAGTTAAACAGGGATGTATATTATCCCCTACTCTCTTTTCTATTGTAATGTTGGACTTGGCAGACATTTTGTATGGCCATAATCTCGGAATTCCTTTTGGAAGCGGCAAAATTCCCAGTCTTCTATATGCTGATGATGTTTGCCTCCTTGGCGACAGTGAGGAAAACCTTCAAAAGATGTTAAATGTAGCAGATGGATTTGCATCTAAAGGAACATGTCTTTTAATGAAGATAAGTCTAAAGTTATGATTATAGGTAAGCGGGTTAATCACGGAAAAAGGTGGAAGCTGGGCAACATGTTCATCTCAGAATGTACTACATATAAGTACTTGGGCATTGTCTTTGCACAGTCTATGTCTGATACATCTCATATAAAAGTTCATTTAAAATCTAAGGCGGCTCATCTAAGAGGTTATATGTGTAGTATACTTTCCTCCCATGACGATATAAATAGGGTTAATTTAGGTAATACCATGTGGAAAAATGTTATACTTCCTTCTATGTCACATGGAAGTGCCGTCTGGCTAAACAATACCAAAGAGAGTGTATCTATTTTGAAGTCGATCCAATACTCGATAGCAAGGGCTGTAATGAAAATCAGATGCACCCCGGCAATGGCAGCAGTTTTAGGAGACCTCGGTTGGCTCCCTGTAAATCTAGTTTTCGATCGTTTCCGCATAAAGTACTTTCATAGAATGAAGTATGACTTACCAGACACGCGTTTATGTAAGCAGATATTTGTGGCTTTAAATGAAAAATATTCAAAAGGAATATATAATGTTTGGCCATATCTCCCCGAGATGCACAATGTGCTTAAAAATGCTGGGTTGGACAAGGCTCTTAAAGATGCAAATGACAGTTGGCTCCACACGTTTATGAAGCTAAATTTACAAAGTTACGTTCTTTTGTTTTTCCAAAATATTGACGAACTTGCATCTCTGCACTGGTATCGATCGATGAAAAGATCCACGTTTGGAGAAAAATACATGCTTGATTCTAATAATTCTAATGGCATTAGATTAAAGTTTAAACGCGAATATGGTGTCTGGGCCTTAAGGAGGTTTTGTGTAAATGGAAAGTGACAACTGATACTAAATGTGGCATTTGGTTACTTTTCAAAAATGTTATTTACTCTTGGGATTCTCGACTTCTGTCCAAAAACAGGATCCGGTTCAAACGTAATAGGAATACGTCTTGACTTGATCTCTGCAAAGTTAATTCACAAACTGGCATTCTTTCTTTGTAATTTTTAAACGATTCTTGATAAGTTAATCAGGAATAAAGGTACATATTAGAATGATAAGTACAGGGATACTAGCGTAAATGAGTACGAAACATGAAGAGGAATGGTTGTCCAGATATGAGCCTCGTTTCAAACTTCCTGTGTGGGAGCTCCGCCTGACGACTTAGTGTTTCTAGGTCCATTTCCCATCTTATGAGCACGAATGATCGACAGCACAGACGAATACACAATACTTTATTGCAGATAAGGCCCTATGCATTTGGGCTATTGCACATACAGATGTTCTCTCTCTCTCTCTCTCTCTCTCTCTCTCTCTCTCTCTCTCTCTCTCTCTCTCTCTCTCTCTCTCTCTCTCTCTCTCTCTCTCTCTCTCTCTCTCTCTCTCTCTCTCTCTCTCTCTCTCTCTCTCTCTCTCTCTCTCTCTCTCTCTCTCTCTCTCTCTCTCTCTCTCTGTCCCCTCCCCTCTTCTTATTAGCACCTGATATGGTAATGGTACTGTATCATTTAGTGTCGCCCTGCAATTTTAGTCAGTTGTTGCTCCATGATTTTTAACTTTCTATGTTTTATTTATGCGTTTCATTTTGACCGAAAATCTTCGAATTGTTTTTTCTCTAAAACCATCTGACCAATAGCTTTCAAACTATAAAAGGCACATTTTGGAGCCTCTGGTACCAAAGTCGTTTATATAAGTGATCTTTACCAATTGTCAAAGATCATGTAGCAATATCAATCAACCCAGTGTTTGGATAATAACTCCATATACTTAAGCCACCCTTTGAAATTTAGTAGGATCATTGTCCTCTAAAAGGGCTAGACTGGAGTAATATTTGGGTTATCTAGACATGATTTTCAAAGTCACGGGTTTAGTTTTATGAATTTTATTTAAGGATAATAACTCCAGAAATGTGTGAGCTGAGAGTTTGATATTGCACGGGGTACACCTCTTCTCATGAGAGCCAGGTTAATATTGCACGTAGGTGAACTTGACCTTGGCGCCAAGATGATGGTCCCTGAGAACGTTTGAGCTGGGAGTCGGTTATTGCCCTCATTTCCAAGATTTCAGATTAATTTTTGCTAATTTGAATTAGATATACGCCTTCCCAATTTTAAAACTATGCATCTTTCCATTAATGTATCCTTCAAAGCTAGATGCGCGCATCTCAGACTGCCTATCATGGTGAGGATATTTAAGCCTAAAATGGTTGAGGTCACTTTAGCAAAAACACGTAGAAGAAGGACTTATTTATGGTGACAATTATCAACCTCTGCATACAAGATCAGCTGAGCACAAGACTGACGCAGTCCACTGGCTTGTGGTTGCCCCGTTACAGTTAGAAACCGTGTTTTTTAAAGTCACAATTTGGCTTTCGGTATACGTTTTGGTTGGTATTATATTATGTTAAAGTCATTTCTAGGATCTTCCGTCGAGTTTACTTTCAAGTTGGCGCATAACTGTAGTGTTCCAAAGTTGACTGTTTGAAACCAATCAAGGTTCTAAATTATAAAACTTGTATAATTAATTATCTCAATCCTGATGGATGGACATAAAGGACATGTGTACAATTTTCAAGTGACTATTCAACCAAAGAGTAAAGGCATGCAATTGCATTTACGTGTAACTCTTCTGATATTTGAGGCTTAGAAGTTGGTGCAGAACTGCGAACAGTCTTCCATAGTGCACAGTAATTTACCTGGTTCCTGGCCTAAAAAGGTAGAGGCTAAATCATTCTTAAATCATCAAATCTTTATCTTGCCCAGAGTGTTTATTTATTTATTTCAGGTATCACTTCTTATCTAGAGGAAAATTAATTCGAATTTCATTGATATCAGAATTTGTTGTTGATGTAAATCTCAATGTAAATCCACAGATTAAAAATACCTGAACCGGCGCACATTTTTGTGACCTTGCAGCTATATTGTTAGAAAGCGTGCTCGATTGTGTCCGTTGATAAATTCATTTGGCTGTTGACCCCTACAGTTTACAAAATTTTTGCGTCGAATGTGCTAATAATGGTTCATTGAGATGCAGGTTTAGACATAATCAGTGACTGGATTGCTTATGGAGCACAGAGAGATTGGATTTGGGTGGGTGGTATTTTTTCAGAAGTACATGGAGTGGGTTGTATTGTAGCAAGTACATGGAGGAGGTTGTATTGTAGCAAGTACATGGAGGAGGTTGTATTGTAGCAAGTACATGGAGGAGGTTGTACTGTAGCAAGTACATGGAGGAGGTTGTACTGTAGCAAGTACATCGAGGAGGTCTTGCTGTAGCTCATGTTTGTATTATTCGGGGTTTCCAATTGTCTCCCCGAGCCGAAAATTGATCTCAGGTGGCAAAGGTAAAACGGAGAGTGTGTTGTCGCTCAAGCAACCTGCATCCACAAAAACTCTTTCTTGATTTTTTTTTGTCTGAATTTTGATGAAAGTTGTAGAACTCCAACTTATGCTAACAAGGCATACTTGGAACATTCAAATGCTTGAGTATTTTAAAACTATCATAGGTGAAGGACGCGCAAAATCTCAATTCAAACAATTGTGTTCAAGGTAGATTTCATTATAATCAAACAAACGTTTTAATGTTTACAAATTTTGCTAACTTTGAAGGGACATGGACAGATTTTCTCTAAAAGCAAATCGTATTAATCCAGTATTATTAACATTTTATCTGTATCTATTTAACGTTGAAAGTATATTGCATCATGTCTTGAAAGTGGATGGTATATGACAAAAACCGGAAATTTGTTTGTTACCTTATCATCATTAATGACAAATCGTCAGCAGCTGTTCTTCTGAATACACCAGGGGCAGGGAAATATCTTACATGTACAGATCTTAGAAATGCGTGGCACCTACTTGTTAAAAGTTGCCTGAAGTAGTAATGTATTTTATATTTTGACTTACCTGCTAGCAATATGTATTCATTGTGAAACTAAAGCAACCAAAGTGACTTTTCAAAGGGATCTAATTTTTGACAAAACATGTAACATATGGCAGTTTTGGGTGGAAGCTCAAGGAGAGGCTTGTCGCTGGGGGAGCCTTAGCCTTGTAGGTGGCTTTACAATCTGGTATATCTAGTTTGGCAGGAGCACGTTCTGACTTCATCGCCTAACATACCATCTATTTTTGTCTTTGGGGAAACAGTGATCCTGAAAAACACACACACACACACACACACACACACACACACACACACACACAAATATTATATATATATATATATATATATATATATTTATTTATTTATTTATATGTGTGTGTGTGTGTGTGTGTGTGTGTGTGTATGTGTAGATGATAATATGCAAATGACCAATGTTGTGTCTGTAAATACTGCAATGCAAATGATGGATGCTGTTTTGTTTCAGTATATGAAACATGTTTTGTCCTGTTGAGTGGTTTATCTCCAGTTTTCGTGAGGGAGACATGAAACATAAAATTATAAATACTAAGTCCATGTATTGAAGTTTTTAACCCGACATGCATCAAAATGTAACCGGTAAAGGGACGTATGTACGGCTCTTAGTGTGAGATACCGTACGGGTGCCGGATGAAAATCGTGATAACCCCCTCTAGCGGAGCCAAAGGGATTCTCACGATTCCAACCCATATGGTGTCTCACATATTCTATGCAACTCAAATTTTATGCATTAAGCCCATGAAATTATTTTCATCTTTATATAATTTGTAGTTTACGACCAATTACTATTTGCTCAGTGATCCGAGAATACGGGCTAGTTTTAGATACTACGACTGGCTTTGCTATAACTCACCTCCATAGAATATGCTGAACCTCCAAACACTTTTCACCACATGAACAGCTTATTACCATTTAATAGTATGTTGGCCATTATCTTATTGTAAATACCCTGGGTGCACTATTACATTGACTTCGCTCCATCGGTGCCCCTGTTGTGAAGGGTAGGGTTAACCATGAAAACACAAATAAAAAACAGCCAGTATTTACCCCCAATATAATGTGTGACGCTAACGGAGCCAAATAGATTCTATGTGTTTTCTTGTTTCTACAGGTGCCACATAGTGCAATAAAGGAGGCCAGTTTGAATCTGCAAGGAATCAACTTTATCGATTACAGGACCATCGAGAATAATGCGTTTCACACAGTCCAAAGGAAAAAGGTGCATTAAATACAATTGTCTGTTTGGATAAGACGTTGATGTCCTGTCCAAATAGCGATCACTGTTCGTCTTCGGATGAAGAAATGCGCAGCTGACTTTATGTTGGCAGCAGTAACTTATGGCAAGCCGTTCTAACATTTGATCCGAATTGAAGATATGCAACATTTGAATTATAGATATGTAGAAATCAATTTTAAATATGAATGATAGGTATCTATAATTAATTTTTAAATATCTTTAATTGATCTATAGATATCTAATTTGGTCATCGTTAAAAATATCTCAAGCTGATATATCGATATATATAATTCGGCCATTTTTAAAGACATCTAAAATTGATTCACATGTATCTTTAAAGATGGACAAATTTGAATACCCTGAAAATAATTCATGCTCCCTTCTTGCATACACTCTGCGCCAAAACATACTAGTAGCTCGCATTGCATCTAAGAAGGCAGATAAAATTGATTTCGTAGCCAAATTAGTTGTCTAATTGTTCGTATATCCCAAGCAATAGCATCAAGGTTCACAACCGGGCCCATGCCATCCATGATCTCCCATTCCCGCAACAACTCAGAGGAACATCCTGTTTCATTACATTATTTCATATTGCAAAGCGCCGGTCATCTTTATAGATATGTATAGTTCGAATTAGAGACATCTAAACATGAATCACAAATATATATAATGCTTATCATGGATGCCTAAAATTAATTTAAGATTTCCAAAAGCATGGCCGATTTATAGAATTTAAATTGAACTTTAGATATCTAAAAATGGTAATACATTTTACAATTTATTTTCTTGCATCTATAAATGATTTTTTATTCCTCTAAATGGTTTTTATATATTTAAAAGTGATTTTAGATATCTAAAATTCGCCATATTGAAAGATATATAAAATTGATTCATAAATATGTATAACTCTAATTTTAGATATCTATCGGACATTTCTAGATTTCTAAAATACGACCACCTTTCCGGATATTTTAAAACAATTTTAGATATTTTTTAAAAATTTCTACCATTCCAACGTGACGTGGACTGCTCTATATAGTTTCTGGTGGGAGCTACGCTGGTTCTCTGCCATTACTTCGTGTTCTTGTGCTTTCTGCTTTAGGGACAGGTCCCAACAGACAATATGACACAATAAGAATATATTTGTTAATATAGTAAGCCGAAAGCTTCAAATTATGATGAAATTGTACTAGGTAATATATTGCACCCGTTCTAATCGCATCTGATGTCCCTTTTTGAAAAATTAAAGACAAAGTATACCTATAGATGTTACATAATTCTCATCCATACAATGCATTCAACGTAGAATTATAGAATGCTGTAGAATTATCACTAAAAATTGCATTCTTGCTGTTACATTTACATATCAGGACGGGTCTTTTTTACATTACACAGACATTTCCCCGACGCGATCACTATTTACCATATGCCCTCCCCCCCCCCAGGTGACCGAGGGGTAGGCAGGGAACCAGAGGCTACTAATAAATGCTGCAATAAGGGAGCATTATTATAACTACCTAGGTATTAAACCTCAGCAATCTTTACAGAAATCTATAATTTTATTTTACATGTCGAAAAAGATGCCGAATTACAGATATCTAAAACTGAATTATAGAAATCATTAATTCGAATTATAGATTTCTATAAGTCGGATTACAGATAACGTAAAATCAATTTTAGATACCTACACAGATGGCCGATTTATAGATGTCGAAAAATGAATTAAGATATCTTCTAAAAGTCAATTACAGATGTATATATATATATATATATATATATATATATATATATATATATATATATACATGATTTATTTTTTATATTTATATATGATTTTATATTTATATATATATATATATATATATATATATATATATATATATATATATATATATATATATATACATATATATATAATACCATTTTACATATCTAAAACGATTTTTTAGATCTATTGAAATATAGACATAAAAAATGGAAATATAGGTAACTAAATTCGAAACTTGTCCACTTAAAAATAGTTCTTTACATTAGAAAGTAGATATCCAAACGTCAGTTTCTCATTTTCATAAATTGATTACCATTATTCTTCTCTTTTTATGTAAATCACGGGGTCCAAATGTATTGCCAGTTAATAAATTGCTATTAGATTGTGGAACTGCTGAATATTTTACATTTCTTTTCCAAAATATAGTTTAGGCTACTTAGCACACTGCCTATGGGTTTACAAGAAAGCTTCAAATGTAATTGTCGTTAGTGAATTAGAGGAATGCCCAAGAGGCATGCAAACATTTACACGAATATGCAAAACCTGGTTGATAACAATTCACATGGATACTATTTCTCTACTTTATGATTGTTTTCTGTCCAATGTCGAAAATTTTAATACTGATAAATTTCAAGACTGGGCCCAATTGACAAACAAGCTTTTCTTAATCGGATTCGCAGAATATATATATATATATATATATATATATATATATATATATATATATATATATATATATATATATATATATATATATATATATATATATATATATATATACATATATATATATATCATAGTAGTAGTAGTAGTAGTAGTAGTACTGCTACTACTACTACTGCTGCTGCTGCTGCTGCTGTTGTTGCTGTTTTCAAAATTGAAAGATATTTATATGTATTTCAGTCAGATTCTAATTTTGAATGAGTATTTGCTGCCAAATGACCAGGAGTCACTTTCTAAGACCAGGACAATTTTCAAAGCTAATGAAGCGAACGAATTTTTGGCAGTATAGAAACGACACTTTTAAAGGTTCTGACAACATAGGCAGGAGGAGAAGGACTTTAACCGTGCTTTTGAGCCCTGAAAACGAACATGAAGTCTTTGCTTTCGTAGACCTTTAGTTATACAGGTGAGCTGACATATTGGTGGCCCACACCATCTTGCGGTAAGACAAATATGGGTGATGACAAAAATTTTTTGAGCTTCTTCAAAATTAAACTTTTATACCAATAGATCTTGCAAACATAATACTAGCACAACCTGTCTGCTGTCTCCAGTTTAATATGGCCACAAAGGTCGCATTAAAAACCAAGTTGGTTTTTTTTCATCATCTCTGACTGTATAAAGATATCAAAGAATATGGTGGGGTTTTTTCGTCATAAACCAACAATTATAACCAGTATAGCGCATACTTCTACATTTATTGACATATTAGTTTTCAGTAACCATAGCCCATTATCCTTATTACAATATACTTTGAACATTTTGAAAATTCGCATATTTTCTAATGGTATTCCCCAATATTTCAACGCAATTGCAAGAAAGCTTTCAAGACTTAGCATCGCTATCTAGATGAATAGTACAGAATAACATTAACTACTTTAGTTACAAGGACGTTTATGAAGAATATTAAATTTAAAGCTCTACAAAATATAACGTAATATTCCGAGAGTAGCCAAATATATACTTTATGGTTTGCGTACTTATAAGCTGTGAATTGTTGATCAACACTTGCGCCCTCCCAGTTGTTGAATAAACATAGTGATTCAGAAAGTGTTTGTCTTTCTGGTTCTTCATTATTACCAGGGATGTGGAAAGATCTTTTCACATCCCTGATTATTACCAATTATATAAAAACCCGCCGGTACTTTCGGACTTATATCCACTAAAGGGCAACCTTCTCCACTAAGCTCCAACTTTGACCCAGTGGGGGGGGGGGGGGGGGGGGGTTGGCTCCTGTGCCCAGTGCTGTCACTTTATTCATAACCAATGGAAAAAATCATACACTTGCACATCGACCCTTATTTAAAGCGTTCCAGCATAAAGTTAAAGCAAATACATCGGGGGAATACATGGATATTGATATCTTTACAATAATAATTTTCACTGATTGTACATGCCTCGTCTATCCCATAATTTAAAGAGGTGTGCTCCTTTTGTTTACGTTAACATCAGTTCCGACCTTCCAGCAGTATACAAGAATGCACTCCGGACAATGCGCCAGACGGCGTTGCAATCGCGTGTGATCAACATGCTCGCCTACCAGTCTTTGCCGCGTGGTATTGCTGTGCAACGCTTCAAATTCATAAAACAATCACCGCCATCTATTTAATACAAAAAAGGTCAAAAGAGCAATGTCATTCAATTCAGAATAAAACTAATAAATTTTCGGCATTTGGTATCTCTAAGCCCATGTATTACGTGAGTTGTAAATTTACATCGCGCATTTATTGATCTAGAAAGCCTGATTATCAATACAACACAAACAACTCATTTTCCCGTTGGAGTATCGATATCCCATATATAGGGTAGCTTCGTGGATTATTGGTTCGTAAAACATAGCCCCCCGCAAATATGTTTAATTTTACAGTTGCATTAGTCGGAATAAATCTTATAAATAGTTCATATTACTATACGGTAGGCTCACATCTATTACCATTTAAGTGAGCGGATTATTAAGCATAATGTGTATTTAAGCAGTCCTTTCTCGGCCGACTGTATTTTTGGATTATTGGTTCGTAAAACATAGCCCCCCGCAAATATGTTTAATTTTACAGTTGCATTAGTCGGAATAAATCTTATAAATAGTTCATATTACTATACGGTAGGCTCACATCTATTACCATTTAAGTGAGCGGATTATTAAGCATAATGTGTATTTAAGCAGTCCTTTCTCGGCCGACTGTATTTTCCTCCAAGCAACCAAGGCGTGCCATTCAGAACAGAACGTCCCTGAAGCAATGAACATGCACCAAATTACGTCAATGAATTGCTGGCACTTTACATGGTGGTGGTGGTGTTTCTGTTTGAATGCATCGGCTGAATTTCGGAAACGAAGAAAACTGAGACTGAGAGCCTTCACTTTAGCTATAGGAAGAAAATAAGAAAACCAAGAACCTGTTTCTGTGCCCTGAATCTCTAAGTTGTCGTCGCCAAGGTTTTTCTCTTCTAGATTTAAAGGTCAGCTTTATAGAATTGGTACCACAAATTAGAAACTTCATGTGAGGGTGGTTTTTAAAAATTGATATCTGAAAACCAAACTGTTAAATTTCATTTTCGAATAGTGTTTTTTTAGCTCCAAAGGTGCGCCATATTTGCTACATAAAAGGGCGGGAATTTTCTGAGACCATGGCTCGATAAAGGAAAGTGTCAGTTACGTTACAAACACAACTCGCTGGCTGTGCATGGTGACTGTGTTATAGGCCAGAGTGCCTTCTAAATTCGGCTAACCAAAAGTCATGGCAGATACAGCGAAACCTAGCGATTCCGGAGAGTCTAAATTGAATTTTTCGTGTACGTGCTCTGATGAAGATGAAGAAAAAGTTGTAAGATATCTATAACTTTGATAAAAAAGATAATAGAGGATGATACAAAAGCTGCTCTTGAAGGACTGTCATGCATGGAAGACATCAGTGTAATATACAGATACACGCCAACTAAATTATAAGAGAGGATGATACAAAAGCTGCTCTTGAAGGACTGCCATGCATGAAAGACATCAGTGCAAGATACAGATACACCCCAACTATCAGAAGTAAGATTTTTAACTACAAATATTCTGTTACAAGTATGCAGATGGGAAGCATCAATGAACAATTCAATTGTGAACAAAATCCTTTTAAAGATGGAGATCATGGACATGTTATTACAGGTGATTTAAAATTGTAAAAAACAATCATTTTAAAGATCTATTGAGGAGAGGGCCAAACAATAGAAAAAAAAACATTAACCTCAAGCTTGCAGTGAAGGAGATTTCCAAAGGAATAGACGAATTTGTGGAAAGATGGAGTAGCAAATATGGGCTAGTTAAAAAAATCTATCTGAGTGGAAAATGAGAATAAAACAAAAGGTTGATGAGAGAGTCAAGGAATTGCATAATGGCCCATTTACATCATGAAGGAGGACAAAGAAGACATTGGATAGAAAAGAGTACCTGGGAGAAGTGGAAAGGTTGCACAGAGAATATGTAATGGTCCCTATTGATAAAGCTTCTAACAACATAGGATTTGTATGTAACTTATATTATCTTCAAAACATAGCTAGAGAACTAGAAAATGAAACTTACATGGACATTGCAGAAACAGCAGAACAGATACTGTGCAATCTAGTCACTAAAAGTAGAGATATAAAGAATGAAGTTCCAATTGAAGAGACCACAGGTCCTAAGAAAAGCTTGTGAGCCTGTCGGCCAATTGGGTTTTTTTTTTTTTTTTTTTTTTTTTTGAATAGAATATGTTTAAACCAATGGAAGAGACATCTCTGCCAATAATGTATGCAACTTTTAAAATGCAGAAAAGTCCTGTTAAATTTTAGGTACATCGTTGCATCAAGAAGTGTGTCACAAAGAGAGTAGCTAAACAGTTGACTAAAATATCTAAATTGGTGCTGAAACAACAAAGAAATTACTGCAGTACAATAAACTGGTGCACAGGAACACCGAGAATGTGGCTCACAGACAACACCAGTGATATTCTACATGACATAGACAGGATCAATCAAAACAACAAGGCAACAACAATAGAAACATTTGACTTTCTACACTTTACACAAACATAGATTTGGAGGATATAAAGGAGAAACTTAAACTAGTTGTAGAAAATGTATTCAAAGGTGGTTGCAGTCAGAAAATAAGAGTTTCATCATATGGAGCTGAGTGGGAAATGAAAAAAGGTAGAAAAGGCAAAACATACGGCAAAGAAGAAATTAATGGCATGATTAACTTTATAGTAGATAATGAAGTATTTCAAGTTGGAGATGTTGTGAGGAGACAAAGGGTAGGAATTTGCATGGGAATTGACCCAGCACCATATATGACAAACGGGTATCTTTACTATAATGAATCAAGATGGATAGAGGAGAAGACATAAAACAATTATGGGTTAGCTAGGAAAAACTACAGCAATACCCACAGATATATAGATGATTTATGTACAATTAACAAGGAGCATTTAGAAGCACATTGGAAAGAAAGAAGTCCAGAACAATTGCAGATGAACAAAGAAAAATAAAGCCATAGCAGAAGCAACATTTCTTGACTTGCAGCTCAAAATTGAAAACAAGTAAAATAATTTGCAGATTATATGATAAAAGAGATGCTTTCCCATTTGATATTGTAAGTAATCCAGACCTAAGAGGAAATACCACAAGCAGCACAGGGTATGCTGTATACCTGAGCCAGCTACTTGGGATAACCAGAAACTGTTCACGCTATGTAGATGCATTAACCAGACTCTCTATGTTAAAATGCAAGTTGCTTAGTAAAGGATATCAAGAAAACTGAAAAAAGCAGCATGAAATTATTTGAAGAGAAACAGCTGGATCTGCAAGAAATACAACACCAGGAAAGAACAACTAGTCAATAACATGTTCCATTAGGAACACCCATTTGAAATACATGTATAAGGGATATATGTACGATACGACACTTGTGCAATATGGTCAAAAGACCTAATAATATCAACGGAATTGACTGAAAAACCATTCAATCACCACAGAAGATCACAAGATCACATCCTTTCATATATTGGATAGTATTGAGGATGTAGGGGTGAGTGTGTTGCTTTGTTGGTGTGATTGGTTCATGATAATTAGGGAGTTTTGGGCCCATCAAACGCGTTTAACCAAACCTAGAGTCATCTACTCTAGACCGTCGCAAGTCGGTAACCATGACACTTGTTACACTGCACTGTAATGCATTCTACTCTACCATTTTCTTTACCTTCCTATTATTTACAGTACCTAATGTTTGACACATATTACCCTGATAAGGACTGAGGGTATTACCAAATTGAAAAATGTATCTCTAATACGGACGTCCGTCCGCCGGCCGGCAGCATATCGTTAGAACCCTAAGAGATAGAATAATGAAATTTATACCAGAGATGCATCATACCACGGGCATGTGCACTGTGTAGCGTTTTTAGCCCAAGAGCATATCCATTTTCGTGTGTCTGGCAGCATATCTCTGGAACCGTTAGACATAGAATAATGAAAATTATACCAGGAATGCATCATACCAAGGGCATGTGCGCATTACATTAAGCTTATGGCTGGATGCAAATTTCAAAGTCCAAATGACCTTGACCTTTGACCTTTAGAGGTCACATGTAAATTGCACAGTGTTACAACACCAACAATTTCAGCACAACATGAACCAAATCGGATGAAAATTGACCAAGTTTTTTCAAAGAAGAAACTTTCAAAGGGACAAATGACCTTGACCTTCTTTGCCCTTTTGAGGTTACATGTTCTTATAAAAATGTGCAGTGTTGCAATACCTACAATTTTAGTCCATCATGATTAGAATCGGATGGAAATTGACCAAGTTATGACTAGAAGAAAGCCAACATCGAAAGTGGCCTTTGACCTTATGACTGGATGAAACTTTCAAAGGTCCAAAAGACCTTGACCTTTCACCTTTAGAGGTCACATGTAAGTTTCAAAAATATGCAGTGTTACAATAGCTACAGTTTGAGCCCAACATGATCAAAGTTGGATAAAAATGACCATTGAAGTTATGGCTAGAAGAAAGCCACCATCGAAAGTGGCCTTTGACCTTGACATTAATGACCTTTGACCTTGAGATGACTTCTACCTGAAGTGAACCTTGACCTCAAAAATGACATTTTGGCCTGATATTGACCTTTGACCTTGACATGACTTTGACATTTGAGATGACCTTTGCCTTGCTATGATAGAACTCCTATACATCCGGAACCACATCTGCTATAGCATATAAGATATTGCAGATTTAAAACTTTAATTAGCCCTCATTTGCATAATTTTAAAGCCTCTCATTATAAAAAAGGCAAGACTTCATCTATAGAAGTATAATTATGCCAAGTTTGGAGTTTCTACGTCTAATTCTTTTCAAATGAAATGTGGGACAAATTTGCCTGTAAAGAAGAAAGAAAAAAAGAAAAAAGAAAGAAAGAAAGAAAGAAACAAACAAACAAACAAAGAACTCACCCACATTTACCTTTTCTTCCATGAGACATAGTCGGTAATCTGGTGTGACTCGGCTCTAACATTTACGTTATGTGTGCGAAGGGTGCAGACAAGTAACAAATGTATATTGGCCACAACCTTACAATTATGAATTATGTTGAGGGGTTGATTAAATCAATCTTCCAATATATATATATATATATATATATATATATATATATATATATCTATGTATGTATGTATGTATGTATGTATGTATGTATGTATGTGTGTGTGTGTGTGTGTGTGTGTGTGTGTGTGTGTGTGTGTGTGTGTGTGTGTGAGACTTGGCATCATTAGAGTGACGACTAAATGATTCATCCAACAACACAAAAATTATTTTAGTACATATTTTCTATTATTGCATTCTATTACAATTGTCAACTTTCAGATTCAGCGTTCCTCGTCTAATTGATTTGCGCTGATACCTATTTTCACTTGCATGTATTATAATGTAGCAAATTTGCAGAAATGGAGGACCATGTATTACAAAGCGAGAAGCAGTGTGCAGTGAATTAAAGCGGTATGACGAAATAATTCAATATCACATTTTGCCTCATTGGAAGTACCAATAATCGTCGACATTATTCCTTTATCATTATTATCAGGGAGATGGACTGAGAATGAAGCGTGATCTAACAGCCTTGATGCACAAGGTGAAATTAAAAACAAGAGAAAATCTGCGCATTTAAAACGGAATATTGTTTATTTCTTGTTGAAGAAAATTCTGCTACTATTAATAGATTTTTTTTTGTCTGGTTGATTTGACTGTCCTTGCTTCCCGACACGGTCGTGATGTAATTAACGTAATGCGCGGCGTGAGATTATTTGAGTGCGCTTCATCGACACGATACCTTTGACACGTGGACACGACGCCGCAACAGCAGGTCACACATCGTAAGTTTATTTGTGAAGATTTTCACCTTCATTATTGATATTATTTTTATATCATGATTTTTTCAGAAGGACAGTGCACCAAACGTTTAGCGCCATTAAATTTTAATTGCAGTTATTACATTCAGCTCAGAAATGACTGGAGAAATATGTGAACCAGGTTTTGATTATGCGCAGATACCATTCACCAGCTTGGCAAGATTTTGAATGACAAAATGAATGGACTGCAATAGTATGAGAACAGTCAGTAGAAGTGTACTGTATTACCACAGTAATTGACAAAACATGGTCATCCGTTGTGATTATTGTTTCAAGCACTCCGGTTTCAGAAGTCCTTGTCAGATGAGGTGAGGTGCGGTTACAAACTTCAAGCTAAGTCGCGTTCGGGTTGCCTTGGCTTTTGGAAGCAGCCACGGCTTGTTACGCACATTGGGTTTCATATTCAAAAGTCCAGGCTCTTGTAATGTTCAGTCAGTTAAGCATTCGTGCTAATAAGAGCTGGGGGTGGGAGAGGGCAGGGTGAACCTTGATCTTTTGTGCAAAGGTCACGGTCCACAGATTTTTTTAAGTTGGGGGCCGGGGGGTGTTTTTTGTTTTTCCTTTTTTTTTTTTTTTTTTGAGGGGGTAAGGTCTTTTTGGGATTTTTTTTTGGGGGGTGAGGGTTTTTTTGGTTTTTGGGGTTTTTTGGGTTTTTTTTTTTTTTTTTTTTTTGTTTTTGTTTTTTTGTTTTTGTTTTGTTTTTTTAAATCTGCTTCTCCTGAAACCGCCAACACAATTGCTTGGAAATTGCATAGGGATACTTCTGAGTACATCTTAACCACAATTTGTTCACCAAGAAGTGCTGCGATTTTTTTTTTTTTTTACGAAATAAAAATGCTGTTTATGAGTCGACTTCGTTGCAAAATAACGCCACACGACGGCCCCTTGCTCGATAAAATCTTTCAACCGGGGCTATACTGTTTCACCGAACAACCGTAGCTATGCAGCTATATTGTTTCCCTGGCCCAAGTTAACCCTCCAGACAAGTTGAAATAAGTCTTTCAACCGGGGCTAAGCTGTTTCACCGAACAATCGTGGCTATGCAGCTATGTTGTTTCCCCGGCTCAAGTTAACCCTACACTGCAGACAAGTTTAAATAAACTACTGTGTTTGAGTTACCTTTACTGCAAAATAACGGCACAAGATCGGCCACTTTCTGGATAGTATCTTTCAGCCAGAGTCGATCAAATTTTATTGGGGAAGAGCGGCAGGAAACCTTTTATTCTTGTTTTTTTTATGCTTCATAAAATTATTGAGGGTCGGGACTAGGCACAATAACCCGAGTGACCTCGGTGAGGTCACTCGGGTTATTGGAACCACCCACACACACCTAACAGGCCTATCAAATATATATATATATATATATATATATATATATATATATATATATATATATATATATATATATATATGTATATTTGTTAGGCCTTAGGTAACTTGGACATTTGTCGAAACATGTTTGAAATGGATGTTCTTTGCCCTTTTACATACTACCTCCATTGACGTCAGTTGAATTTGTTACCTGGGCACGGCCGAAGGCACTTGTTACCATATAAAAACTATCCATACGGAATCTTCTGCGCTTATTCCCTCAGCCAGCTGTGGTAGTGCTTTTTAAAGGCGTCGTCAGATGGCGCTTCTGTGGAATCCTTGTTAAATTCTCCTGGCCCAGTTGATTGCCATAGAAGTTTGCAATCTTCAGTATCCAATCTACTCTAAGTGTAGTCAAAAGTACACTGAATACTATTCCTTTTGCTTATACATTGCTTATAGACACTCAAATTTATCTTTTATGTTTTATGTACTTACTACATATTATTAAAGTGTGTGTATCAACACACACTTTTTTGTTTTTCCTGAAATTAAATTGTGTGTGTCAACACACACTTTTCTGTTTTTCCTCGAATTCTTTATTTCTTTCTTTCTTTCTTTCTCCTTTCTCCTTTACCAGCAAATTTGTCCGACACTTTTCTCGGACACTATTATACATAGAAACTCTAAACTTGGCATGATTGTACCTCCATACAAGGAGTTTGACCGTTTTACACAGAGGAATGAAGATGTTTAAAATTATGCAAATTAGGGGCATTTAAAATTTTAAAAGCTCCATATCTTCCAAACTATTGCAGATAGACACAAAGTTCTAACTTACACATATAGGTTTGAGACAACTGGCAAATCAAACTGCACACAAACAAAACTTGGGGAATTTTAATGTACGCTAAATTCACCAAATTTCTCCCCAATCCACATGCAGGCTTTCAACTGCCTCCTGTATGACCTATTGCTTGACCTCTATGGTGCCAGGCAACCATTTTACATTCATAATTAATTAGCTTGAACCTGTCTCACAGCTTTCTGTCCATGCATGTTGAGTGTACGCTTTGGAAGGTTTGGGTCTTGTAGCAAATTGCGGTGGAGGGGGGGGGGGGACTCCCAACAACTGTGTAATGAGGCTCTCAATAAAATACACAGGATCTCTTTCTGTTCATGCAAGAAACATATCTGCTGCATGTTCACACTAATGCTGGACAGAGCTGTAAGTACACCATGACTGAGACTGACCAGTCAGAGTGTCCTGGTAGCTGGTCTGTTTTACCCTGAGGCTAGGAGTGTGCTGGGCTTATCAGTTCCATCAGTCCCAAGGGATCAGACGGACTGGACTTCTAGGCAGAACAAGCCTGACAGAGTGTACCCTCTGTTAAAAACAGACTACATACAAAGCTTACATTCCCCAATGACTGTTTTCACATTTTGGTGAATTTTGAAAAAGTGTGTGGATTTGTGTCATCTCACTTGACACATTCATGTCTTTGTTTTCTTGTAACCAGTGAGATGAAGCCTGTTCTTCATAGCCATTCACTGAGTCAGTAAAGCGCATGTCTCAGTTCACAGGTACATGCACATGTAGTTAAAGTGTGTGTAAACACACACTTTTCTGTTTTTCCTTTCTTTCTTTCTTTCTTTCTTTCTTTCTTTCTTTCTTTCTTTCTTTCTTTCTTTCTTTCTTTCTTTCTTTCTTTCTTTCTTTCTTTACCAGCAAATTTGTCCGACACTTTTCTCAAACACTATTATACATAGAAACTCCAAACTTGGCATGATTGTACCTCCATTCAAGGAGTTTGACCGTTTTAGACAAAGGAATGAAGGTGTTTAAAATTATGCAAATCAGGGGCATTTGAAATTTTAAATCTTGAATATCTTCAAAAGTATAATAGATAGAGATGTCATTCCAATTTTTACTAGGGGATTATTGACCATTGTGCATCTAATGAATTTAAAACAAACGTTGTAGCAATTTAAATTATGCGAATTAGCAGCATTTGAAATTTTAAAACTTTAATATCTTCAAAACTATTATAGATAGAGACGTCATTTTAACTTCTACTGGGGGGCTATTGACCATTGCGCATGTAATGAATCTGAAGCAAAAGTTGTAGCAATTCAAATTATGCTAATTAGCAGCATTTAAAATGTTTAAACTTGAATATCTTCAACACTATAATAGATAGAGATGTCATTCCAACTTCTACTTGGGGGTTGTTGACCATTGCGCACCTAATGAATTGAAAATAAAAGTTGTAGCAATTTGAATTTTGCTAATTAGCAGTATTCGAAATTTTCAGTTTTGAATATCCTCAACACATAATAGATAGAGATGTCATTCCAACTTCTACTAGCCGGTTGTTGACCATTGCGCACCTAATGAATTTAAAATAAAAGTTGTAGCAATTTAAATCATGCTAAATAGCACCATTAGAAGTTTTAAATCTTGAATAACTTCAAAGCTTTAATAGATAGAGATGTCATTCCGACTTCTACCCCTGTGTTATGGAATAGTTGTACATTACCATACCAATATGCTTTGAAGACACACACACTGATTTGCTATGCAGCAAATCATCTTTCCTAGTTTTTTCTTTTGTATTTGTATCTGTTTAGTTTTACACTTGGCTCCTAGAGGGCGTATGTGTGATTCTGTGTTCCACACAGCCTCTGGATCGGGAGTTATGTTGTATATCATCGGATCATTGGATTGTCGCGGCTTACTCATACAAACGCATGCGCTGTCATATAAGAGGGATAACAGAACGGCACCGTAAATGTCGTTCAAATGTGCAAACGAACGTGGATCTTCTCGAGAAAATCTGATGGCACGGCCTGACTGTAACTTATGTCTGTGCACAATACAAACATTTTTTCTGTTAATTCTTAATTCATTTATTCATTCATTCATTCATTCATTCATTCATTCATCAGCAAATTTGTCCAACATTTTGTTTGAAGGCTTTTATACATTATTAGAAACTCTTACCTTGGCACGATCATACTTCCATACATAAAGTGTGTTTTTTACGAACAAGGGTGACAGTTGTAAAAATTTTGCGAATTAGGGTCATTTGAAAATTTAAACTTTGAATATCTACAAAACTATTATAGGTAGAGATACCACTATAGCTTCCATTTATAGTTTTGTGGTGTAAGCGCATCCAATCAACCATAAACAAAAGTTGTACGCAGAATTCTAATTTATGCTAATAGGGTACTTGAAAAGTTTAAATATTGAATATCTCTTAAATTATTAGTAGGAGAGGTGTCCTTCCAACTTCAACTCATAGGTTTGTGCTATAGGCGCATCCGGTTAACCACGAAAAAAAAGTTGTAGAATTTTTATTTATACCTATAAGGGCAACTTGAAATATATCATCAAAACTTTTATGAGCAGATATGCCATTCCTATTTCACATACTAGCATTGGTCATCATCAACTGTTCCAAAGCTAAGATCCGAGACACCACTAAAACAAGAATTTCTGAACAGTGCGTGGCCCTATCAGTCCAGTTGAAATAATGAAAGTTAAGAGCAACAATAGCAGACTTGTATATATCTGTGATAGACCAGACATACAACAGGCCACGATGTATCATCAGCAGCCAAGTACACGTGCATGTTCATCACTAGAATTATTTGTTATTTACACTCATGTCAGACATAACACTTTTATGTTACCATATGGTGGCCATTTTTTTCATCAGTCCTTGCTGTAGTGTCAACAGTGATCCATAAATGAATCAAAATTGTCATTAAAAGTGTTCAGTCAGTAGGCCTGTTAAAAGTAGCTAGTGTTTCTCACTACATTGCCAAATCTTGTATATTTGCTGACAGTTGATACTCTGTTTCATCCAGAATTCTTTCATTCTGTCTGGCATTTTCTTTTCATCAACAGGGTCATGCAGTTTTTTCCATTTGGATTTGAATGTACAAGGCACAAACTTCCTTCGTTGGCACACAGGTTTGCTTTGAAGCAATCCCCTGTTCCAGCTAACATTTTCAATTGCACATATGCAGATATAGTCATAGGACTGGTCAAGCAAGAAGTCTATTAAAGCGTGAACTATGTATACGGATAATATTTGTGGAGATTTTAGCAGTATATTCGTCTAAGTACATGTGGTGACTGGGTGTGTCTTGTAAAACAGTCAATCGCCGCAACACAATCATAAAGAGTATCGGCGCTGAATCGCCAGGAGAACTAGTATCAAGGAAAGCAGTCGACCATACCTGTCACCGTTCAAAAATTAGCAAGAGGAGAACGTGCATACATGATCTCATTACTGATACAGATGTCATACAGGTACTACAAGAATGAAAAGCTCCAAAATGTCAAAGCCTTGCTCTTCTCAAAATTTCATTCCTGCCTCCTAGTATGGCACCTGTGTGGTCCTTCTGCTACAATTAACCCTTAAAGTGCTAATCACTGCTATAGCCGTTTTCTCATTACGTTAAACATACAATGGTTAAAAGATTAAAATTCCTCATGCAGATACCTTTCATTCAAATACCAGCAAGTACAGTCTAACGCAAAAAGTAGTCTTAGTCAACAGCTTTCCTCGGGGCACTTTGCGCGCAATGCGCGCAAAGTGCCCCGAGGAAAGCTGTTGACTCAATCTTAAATCAGCACTTTAAGGGTTAAGATGGAAAAAAAAGAGCTCCTCGTTTTGTTTATGCACATTCTACATCATTGTGCCCAAACCTATTACTACGGGCAAAGAAACCATCATTGTATGTAAAAAGACTACGTAAACTGTCTTTTGAAGTCCAGAAAATTTTATGTGATGACTGCGGCTGAACCCATTATTTGCGAATGGCTTGTATGTGAAAGAAAGGAAACTAAATATGATTTACGCGCTGACCAAAAAGTCCAATCATTAGCCTGCTTACCAAACCATGACATGAGGCAACAGTTCGCCAAGATACCAAAGGGCCAACAATTGAACTTTTTTTCTTCTCCGGTAAAAGAATCAAAGAACAATGTTTCTTCTCCCGTAAAGGAATCAACGAACTTAAGTCAATATAAACCACTATATTTAACTCATCGTTTCTTCCCACGAATAACAAGTTGCAGTGGACGTACCACATCTGTATCAAATGAAAGTTTTAACTTTGAATCGATTATCATTGCGATGTTTGGTGAAAGTAAAGAATGGATTTGAAGTCGATCAGTCACCTCGGAACCATCTCATTAATTTTTTACAAAATAATGGCGGCTTCGACATCATTATTTTCTACTAATGATCAGTTTCTCGGTAATTTACCAGTATTTAGGAAAACAATGCCGCACCAAAGGCTCCTGTTCTAAGTGCGTTTGGCGCAAAACCAGAGACAGCTGTTTCCATCATAAGCTGAATCATTGGTTTTGATCATGTCATAACTTACTGGCTGTAAATATACTTATGTGTCATGTGTGAGTTCATTGTATAAATGTACATCATGCCCACTTTTTTTCACTGCCATGTAATAGTGCCTAATGTTTTATGTCATTTTACTATTTGACTTTAAAGTTTACATACACGCACAATACATGCATGTGTGTATGTATACATGTATGTATATATGCATGTATGTATGTATTTATACATGCATGTATGTGTGTATGTACATAAGTATGTTTGTATGTATGTATGTATGTATGTGGATACTGATGAGGGATTTTATCTATTATGCTTTCGACTCAAAATGTGTCAAAAGTTGGCCACGTGGATCGCCATTTATTTAGTTAACTATCCGTTTGGGGTCTGACGGGCTTGAGTGGTCTTGACAGAAAACGAAAAAAGTACTCGAAGTTGCGTTCTTTGTTCACGGTTAATGAAAAGTGGAAAAGTGTAATCGGCTCAGAAGGTGGAGTCCCACGCATAATGTTGATACGAAATTTTATGACCTCTTTCAAAGAAACAAATCCAGGTCTTCAACATAATTTTGAACATGTGTTCTGTTGCGTGCCAGCAAACAATTTGCATGATATATACCTTTAGCTATGTCGGACACAAATCCTGCCTGCGGTTATTTTAACTCATTCCACCCTGATAGAAGACTGAGTCAACAGCTTTCCTTGGCGCGCTCTGGGCGCAATGCGCCCAGAGCGCGCCAAGGAAAGCTGTTGACCATGGGCATATAATTTGGAATGATCTTCCATGCAAGTTTCATCCAAAATATTGAAAAATAATCCCTAAATTAGTAAAATACAATTAGCAGACGACATTTAGATATTAGCGTGAAAAAACGTCATCAGGGTGGAATGAGTTAAAGCGATATAGGTTTGCTTGCGTGCATGTTGGACAAACACCTCTGGATAAACAAGGTCTGAAATCGCTTACCTAAGGCAGAGGATTTTGGATGGCCGGATAGACAGACTGTAATCAATTGTATCAGTGGTGCAATTATAAACTAAGCAGCGTTAGATAGATTGAATTGAAAATTAAATGCATTGTAGACAGGAATGAGTGATAGTAAAACTCAAAATTACATGCTTAAAATGTGAAAAAAAATCTTACATGAATTACTTTAAGCCCCCACCAGAAACTGAAAAGTGACATAACTTTTCACGGGAGTTATTATGATTACAGAATACGTTAAACCAGTATTCAAAATTAGCAAACAAAACCGCGCAGTGTGCGCGTTTAGGTATTTCACGGTTAATAAATGTATTGCATTCTGTATCAGACAATACTTTCTCTGTGTGGTCTATTTCCAAAATCTATGAAGAATTTGTTTTTGTGAAAGGACACATGTTTAAATTTCTTGAAACATCACTTCCACTTGTTGAATGTAAATGACCAAAACAGAAGCGCATTTGTGCATTGTGTGCCTTCCTTTGTCATTTATCATTTCCATCATTTATTATCTCCACGTGCTTTCTAGACCTTCACGTTTTGTATAACCGAGTCACTAAAACTGCAGTATTGCTTAACGATATTGGCAAATAGATTGTTTATGTACTCATTATGCAAATTCTATCACATATGATCATTAAAATGATCGAATATCCACAAAATTATCAGGTACTGCTTCTGAGTATATATGTAAACTATTACAATGTGTGACTTCTTAAAGAACTGAATGCCTACACGTTTGACATTGAATATACTTAAACCTAGGTACAAACCTATATATGATCCAGTTTTTTTTTTTTGTTTGTTTTTTTTTTGTTTTTGGGTTTATTTTTGGGGGGTTTTTTGTGTGTTTTTTTTTTTGTTTTTGTTTTTTTTGTGTGTTTTTTGGGGGGTATTTTTTGTTGTTG
This sequence comes from Hermodice carunculata, assembly GCA_964020975.1. Classification (NCBI taxonomy): domain Eukaryota; kingdom Metazoa; phylum Annelida; class Polychaeta; order Eunicida; family Amphinomidae; genus Hermodice; species Hermodice carunculata. The sequence continues at coordinate 97,760,160 of OZ026612.1, read as the reverse complement.
TTTTTTTTGTTTGTTTGTTTTTTTTTTTTTTTTTTTTTTTGTTTTTGTTTTTTCTTCTTTGCCTCAGCCCAAGCAGCCGTTACAGGTATGCATGCCGGTGGTTCATGGTTTCATGGTTTGTATTTACCGAGAAAGCCATACAAGATGATGCTGTGAAGGCGTGTTGAAGCCTACTTCAATCATGCGAGGCCTTGTTACTATCTGCCAGGATGTTCCAGTTTAAAGTTAAAAGCATTAAAACATTTTTGTCTACTTAAGCCTCGGATTTTGAAAAGTTTTTTTTTCTTTTTTTTTTTTTTTTTTTTTTTTTTTTTTTGTAAGGGGTGCTGTTCATCTTTATAGGGAGTTTTAAGCAGATGTGTTGACAGCGAGGACAGAATTTATTGATCTCGCAGTGCGAAAACGTAGAAGTTAATTGCATTCCACGCTTCGCCTTCCTTCGTCTCAGAGTGCACAGAGTGCAGACGTGTTATGTTCCTCAGCTTTGTGTTACCCACCACTTGCCTATTAAAAAGTACATGGGACTGCAAGAGCTTATACAGGGCAACATCTGTAAATTACCCAAATGTTTTAAACTATAGGGAAATCATGGGAAAATGCACGCCATTTAGGCCAGTAGATCATTTGTAACTTAAGGTTATAAGATGATAGATGTTTTGTGGTCACGTGAGTAAAAGTCACGGGTGCATGGGTAATTTTAGTGGTGTGCTGAATGGACTCAAGAAATGAATTGATGTATGGCCTACATGTATGTATTTATTGCATATCGATATGGGGACGGAGGAATTCGCGTGTGATAAATTTGCATGTAGCGACGTTGAGATATTAAGTGAACGTTTTTCGTACACTTGAATAATATGACCCTAAAGCGACAACATCATCTGGGCCCTATGGTTTACGTCCGAAGTAACCTTGAATCCAGATATTTGAATGGTGATGACGATCTTAAGGCCAAGATGTGATTCGATCGGGACACACCTGGCACCAACAGAGGCCTACGAGGTTGACTAGCGGTCATTATGACTTGGCAGCAATATCATACACGCTGCGGGAGAGCTTCAGCAGAGGTGATAATAGTTGAGTCACCTGACAAACTGTGCACAACAACACATCTTTTATCACAAATATTCACTGCATCAAGGTAAGACATCCATTTAAGAGTGGCTGTAATGTTCTCAATCCAAAATCTGCAGTTCACATCGCCCCACATTATTTAATTTGGCATGTTCATACTGGCTTTGTTTGTAACTTTACAGTAGTTTGCAGTGAGAGGTTGTCACTTTGCTCTGCTGTGCGGGATTCACTCCGATTCACAGCTGGTTGCAAGTTCCACGTGAATTCTTTGGCGTAGACTACATCTATACAAACTTCGGTTAAGATACGTTGTTCTGTGTCGTGCACTGAGTAGGCACCCCGTTTGCATTTGGCAAAAGACACATACTTTGTGAACTGGTCACGACACATGTATTTTTTTTTCTTCTTAATCATGCCTTGCATGTTCAAAAGAAAGTCGGCCATTGTGGCCATTGTCATAACGTCATTAACGAGTCCCGGTGGGCATCGCTTGCCCTGGAATAGTTGTATTGTAACGCGCTGACGATACCTGAAATTACGTATCATAATATTTGCATCGGATTTATACCGTACCTCATAAATTTAGCTCTAACTTTTAAGTGGTATAATGGCACATCTGTTCTGGCATGATACATTTGCGTGATTTAATATGGTGATTAGCTGGGGATACAGACCTAGGCCCGTCACAACGAATAACAGTAAGAATACAAGGTGTGCTGCTTGACTGTTGACCTACCTGTCAGGGGTCCCGGTCGGGACAGCTCATCGTGACATGAACTCAGAAAGTAAACCAATTGTTTAGTCTGCATTCTGATGGCACAATGGGCCAAGGCATCAGGCCTTTTGCTCATTCTGGTCATGTACTCGGTGGTGTAGCGTTTGAAACAGGCACATGTAATGTATACGTGTGTAGGGGCTAAACCTAGGAGTGCGAGTACATACAGACAGTGTTACATCGATGTGTCATTCTTTACCAAATGTAATTGCATTTAAAAAAAGAAAAAAAAGACACATTCTTATAGAAAATACGTGTCAGTGCACCGATACCTAAAGCCAGGGTACATTATAGATCGTTCTTCACAATATACATCTTGAAATGGCTAGATACAGGCCTGAGAAGTTTATCTTTCAGATGAGATGCGGCACGAGGCAGTCGCAGACATCATTAAAAGCATTTGCACTTCAGCTAAACTAAAATTGTGTTATCAGAATAAAAATAAAGTGACTCGCCACGTTTTCTTCTTTAGGATCTCCTCTAGAATTGTGTTGTTTTCTGTCATTTACTGATACTTACAGTCACAACCCTTCTCGTGCCCGTGTTTCTGCTAATATAAGCAGCAAATGAACTCCCAATATAATTTTTACAAATTACCAATTAGTCCGTGATGTAAGGGGACTGTTTGGTTCACATTCTTCCAAAAGCACCAAATTTGGCCCATTTATAGCCTATACCGTACTCTTTCAATTTTTGATAGGCGCCAAGCAGGGTACCCCGTGGGGTGAAAGATTGTCAAAATCCAATATGGCCACCATGGGGCTTAAAATCCAATCATCGTTATAACACCAAAAGGGATAGAACCATGAATAATACCACTTTTTAGGGAGTTTGCGAGTCAGAGAATCTGAGTCAGACCTTATTTCAATGATTTAAGGCCAATGTCAGGCTTCAAGGTCATTCTAAAGGTCATTTTGAGGTCAAATTTATCATTGTTAATACTTCACTCACAGACAATTTTCATCTAGACGAATGCATATAATTTGCAATGGCGTAGGCCTGAATTATAACTTAAACAGGAAATTCAATATGCCCAAAATCTAATACCCAATAGGCACCAGCAGCATTAGAATTCAATTATAGTTAAAAACCCCAAAGGGCTAGAATCAATAATATTACTTTTCGGGGGGGCGGGGGGGCTGTCTCAGAAAATCTTATTCAGATATTCTTTTGCTGATTATAGTTAAAGGTCACCCGTCAAGGTTTTCGTAAATTTTTGGGGGAGTCAAACTTTACCTTAAGGAACAATTTCTATAAATGCTGCCAAATATCTGCTGCAAATGTTATAACTGTGCTGCTACACTGCTATGTGCATTTGAATGTTCAAATTTCAAAGTTCCACTGTGTAGCAACGATGCACTAATTGTATTCAGTGGTTACTATTACTGTTTCTGTGTTCTTGCTTGTACAATATGCCACCAACAAGTATTATTGGTCATAACTGCCGTCATTATTAGTGCAACCCCCTTCATATATTTGCATCAGCCTGTGTATGACTTGAGGCAGCTATAGTGCAAGAGAATGGCACATGCCAATGATGCATCACTGAGAGTGGCCCATGTGGTTGCCATGTCCTAGTGCCATTTTTGTGCCTAATTAACCTACTCACTAAAGTCAGATATATCCTGCTGCACTGAGGTAACCTGACTCCAGTGGAAACATACCTGTAGGAGTGCTTGCTTCACAGGCTGGAACAGTGCAGCTTGGGTAGGTGGCATGTTTTCAAGAAATCTGCTTCCTGTGGTGATAAGGCGATGCCTGGACTCATTGACATCAGCTGCACCTCACCCCTTGCCGTACATAAGTATGATGAAACATTCAATCTGTTCCACATGCACAGACTTGAAACTGAGCAAATCAGACTTAGGTGTGAGAGTCACTGGTGTGTCAGTGAGGTCTAGTATGCTGGTCCAGGCTATCCAGACAGTCTTCTTGCCACGTCCAAGAAAATGCGAGGTTGCGTAGCACCCCATTAGACAGTGGAAGAGTGGTAGTGCCAAGGACTTTGACAGATCAAAATAACAGCAGATGGTATGGAATGGAATGTCACAGTACTTTTTTTCACTACCAAAGCCCACCCAGAGCTCTGACAGGCCAAGGGTCTCCAAAACACTGACAGCCAAAACCACAACATTGTGGTCCACTGTGCAAACTCTGTGCCCTGCATTGTTAACTCAATGACATGCTTCATTGACAATGCAGATGCAGCTTTGTTTGGGAACAAGGAATGGATGCCAATCTCAGCAGGGGGGTTCACTGACTCATTGGTTGCAAGCAGTAAGTTGTACTGACCAAGTGATGACATCACCCTCTTCTTACTCAGCTTGCTTCAGCACTGTTGTGAAGTGTGCCATCCATTCCCCATCCTTGACTTTGGCACCTTGCACATTAAAGTGTGGGGTACTTTAATTCTCACCAGTCTGGGTTCAAATACATCTGTTTGAGTTAGATTGACTGAAGGCTGGATTACATAGGATTCAGGTAGTTTCAGAGTCGTCAAAAGGGTCTTGACTTTGTAGAAAGGAAAAAAAAAAGCTTTATCACATCAGACTGCCTGAATGTAAGTGCATCCTCTTGACCAATTTGAGACCTACATGTCTTGGCCAGTTCATCTGCCACCTTCAGTTTGTGAGATAAGCAAATATTCTTCCTGCCTTCATTGCCCTTGGAAAACTCTTCTCATTCAGGTAGGAGTTTAAGAAGGTGGTCCTTGAATCAAGTTGAGTGTGGATCTTTTGTATCTCCACATGGGTGACCTTGATCACTCATTAGCTTGTGATACATCTCAAGTAGCTCTGAGAGCTTAAATAAATTGGTGTCTGAATGTTCAATCAAGGCTACAATTTGAGCACAGATGATGGGCTCAAAGAGTGGAGGTGTAGAATCCACCAATTGTTGTTGCTCAGGAACATGAGCAGAGTCACGCAAGCCTATATAACATTGATGGTGATAATAGGCATCAGCTGGATGTGCGTCCGAGGCTGCAGCAACCAGTCTACAAAGTAAATGAAAGTTTTTTGTGTGTCTTTGCCCAACTCATTTGGTTGCCATCTACAACATCAGTTACTACATTGAGGAGGCTGGCTTGGTCATCTCTCTTACAGATCACATAACACAGAACTTTGGTTGGAGGCTGAAATTCCCTGGATGACCTGCATTTTTTACTGTTGTGAGTGTCAGCTTCTTTGTCTAGCTTCTCTCTCACTCGTTTGACACGAGATTCACTACAATACTTCCTGCAAGTTTTGTGATACTTTGCCTTATGCAATTTAAGAGTTGTTGCATAACCTGAACCAACATTCAACCAACAAATCATGACATTGATCCTAGCAGGAAGATTATTGGGGCTGATAGCAATGAAGTCTTCAAGATGTCTCTCAAGGGACACAAGTCCCTCCTCCTTAGGAGTTTGCAGGGATTCTTGATTTTTGTCTCACAGACAAAGACAACAGAGTTCCCAATTTGTAATTTCAGCAGAAGAGTTCATCATGGGTTACAGGTGTGAGGTGAGGTCCCTTCTGAGATGCATCAGCTTCAAAGGCCACCAGGCACTCCACCACCTACTGAGAATGGAAGAACAGGGATATGGAATCAGGGACCAGCGTCACCTAGTGAGCATGGAAGAACAGGGGCATGGCACCAGCCACCAGCATCCCCTACTGAACATGGAAGAACAGGGATGTGGCACCAGACACCACGATCACTTACGGAGCATGGAAGAACACAGATATGGCACCAGCATCATCTACTGAGCATGGAAAAACAGGGAATATGTAGAGGACTGGGGTAGTCTTCTATGATGAATCAGCTCCAAATAGCACCGGGCACCACCACCACTTCATGAGAACAGACGAACAGGGAATATGTAGAGGACTAGGGTATCTTCTTAGATGCGTCAGCTCCAAAATGGCACCAAGCTCCACCACCACTACTGCAAATATGACATTTTAATGCTCACAGAGTGGCATTAAATGAAATTGATAACATAGGTTCCAGTAAGAACATGTTAGAAATAAACTGTAAATGAGGCACTAAAAATGACAAACTTGACCTCAAAATGACCTTTAAGGTGACCTTGAAGGGTGACCTTGACTTTGAATTGTTAAAATGAGATATAAATCAGATTCTTTGACCCTAAGATCCCTCCAAAAGTGGCATTTTTCATGATTCAAACCCTTTTGGTGTGATAACGATGATTGGATTCTAAACTTGAAGACGGCCATATTGGATTTTGCCAATATGGCAACTCCAGAGGTGCTTTTGGAAGAATGTTAAACAGAAAAATTGGTAACACCCCTGACTATTTTTTTTGTGCTTGTTTATTTGTTTCTCAGTTTTCACACGTGCCAAGTATCACATGATCCGCAATGTGACCATTAAAGCAAGGAAACCTTTGAAGAAATCATTGGAGAGCCCACCAGTTTTTTACATGTTGGTGGTGTTTATCCTGTGCTAATGAAGGAGTGATATAGTTATGCATATATATATATATATATATATATATATATATATATATATATATATATATATATATATATATATATATAAACTAGGCAAAATTAATAACCCTCTGCTTAAATAATTTAATGGTGTTCCCATACTTTTTTTAGGTAATTTAAAGATACGCACATGTATGTGTAGCATAATCCTTTGATTACATCATGTGTAAAGATGAGCAGAGTTGGAGCCTATGCTTGACTGCACATGGGCTGAATGTGACACAAAGTCAAAAAGTGCACTTCGCAGATAGGATCATGTGCGGTCTTTCCTGTCCCTGTTAGGACCCTCCTGACCATTGATTTTTCTCGCCATACCTGTGTAATGTGGCCAGAAACTGTGCCAATCATGGGTATAAAGGCATGGGGTTTTTTCTGTCAGTTATGGATTCGCCATCACTGGTCAAACTATGAACATCACCATGCCAGGGCTATCCAAAATGGACAGGGCAAGAGCCATAGGTCGCATTGAAGCCGGTGAAAGTTGCAGAGCTGTCCCACGGGCAATGGGTGTGAACCACAAATCCATGAATGAGTTGTTGAGAAAATACGGAAACACAAATGATGTTGCAGATTTACCACGCCCGGGAAGGCCAAAGCTGACCACCAGGCAACAAGACCGTTTCATCGTCAATGCAGCACTGAGGAGTAGGAGCCGCACAGGTCCTGATATTCAGAGCCAGCTGGAGAGAGCCAATCCTGACCAAAGACGCATGTCCACCCAGACTGTTCGTAACAGACTGCATGCTCCTGGTTTAAGGTCCCGGAGCATGGTGAAAAAGCCGCTTCCTACCCCACGTCACAAGGTTGCTCGGTTGCAGTGGACAAGAGAACATGTCCATACAACACATGCAGGATGGAGCAATGTTCTCTTCACTGACGAGTGTCACTTTTCCCTCCACAGAAGTGATGGATGTGTTCGTGCATGGAGATGGCGAGGGGAGAGACACGCTGCTTGTTGTGTTCAGCCCACAGTTGCATACGGAGGGGGCAGCATCATGGTGTGGGCGGGCATCTCTGCTAATGGCAAGACAGACCTTGTCATCATGGAAGGAACAATGACAAGCAGACGGTACATAACGGATGTCCTGGAACCCCATGTTTTATTCCATATGCGGTTGCCATTGGAGACAACTTCATGCTGATGCACGACAATGCCAGGCCACATGTTTCAGCTGTGGTTCGTGATTACCTGGATAGTGAGAGTGTTGAGGTGATGGAATGGCCAGCATGCTCACCTGACCTCAACCCGATTGAGCACCTGTGGAGCCATATGAAAAGAAATGTGTACCAGAAGATGGGCCCTAACTCACACTTCGCAGATCTACGGCGTTATCTTCTGGAGGAGTGGGACAGTATACTTCAGGCACTTGTGAGAAAGCTCATCTACAGCATGCGAAAACGCTGCCAACAGTGCATTGACAACCATGGTGGCTACACATCCTTTTAAATGGACATTTAAAGGTGCTTTATGTGACACAGTGATGAGTCAATTTCTGCTCTATTGAACTCAGAAAATGCCTTAACTTTAAGTACAGTCTGTGATAATTTTTGATGCAACCAAGCACCATCTGTGATAACTTCTGATGGGACTCTGCACTCAGTTCATATGCATGTTTGAGCGCTCTACAGGTACTCTTGCGAACTTGTGATTCAGACTTTGTCTGCTTATTGACACTGTGCAATGAAGCGTAACTTCATTTGATCAGAATTTCCTCTACAGATCTACTCTAAAGTGTATACAGAATAAAAGAAACATTGAATATATTCAAAATATGTATGTGTGTTTTTTTATACAAGAATTGCTTTTAGTGGAGGGTTAATAATTTTGCCTAGTATAAATATATATATATATATACGTATTTTCTAACCAGGTGGTATGGGATAAACAATAAAGCACTCGTATATGGGACTGGTATGCCCTTACATAACGTATTTTCTAAATAGGCAGTCCGGGGTAAACAGTTATTTAGAGTAAAGCATCTTATAAGTGACTCAACAAACAAAAGCGTCCTGTGTATGTGTTTTAGCTCGGTCCACATGTCAGTCAGATAGGAGGCTCCGTAGTTCGTCATCCACCTTGCCGTCTGCTCACAATTACATTTGTCCCATCTTGTCTAAAACCGTCAACAAGATTCACTTCAAACTAACAGGGGATGTGCCTTGAGTGAGTCTACCGACAAATTTACTTCAGACTTATTTGGTGAGGATATAGTTCAGGTGGGTCTCTGTTGAATCTTTTCAAATGGTTACGCTATATGTGTATCTGTCTGTAAAAATCTTTAAGAATCTTCTCTAACATCACTAAGCTAATTGCCTTGGAATTGCACAGACAAAGTTCTTCTAGACTGTATTTGACTGGTATGTTCAACAATTAGAGCTGTGATTTTTTAAAAATTCTTATTATTATTTGTAGTTTTACTATTTTCGATTTCTCGTCCACAATTAACTACTAGAATCTCTTCAAACTCGGTGGGAATGTACTTTCACCCGCCCTCTACCAAATTGTTCTACTGGCATTTCCTGATTTTTATCGAAAATCGAAATTACTAATTACCAGTAAGGGTGTACACGTGAGCATTGTTAATACAGGGAAAACGGCAAATTTGATTCATGTTCTGATATATTGAAAATGGTGGTTCATAGACCTATTATTACAATTAAACACTGATAGGAAAGTACCTGTGGTGATTTGTTTTGGTGTTGTTAGTTTTTGACCTTGAAAGGTCAAATGGACATATTGGCTTAATCTTGGTAATGATGTATCCCAGGCCCATGGTTACAATTAAACATTAATACTAGTAGTAAAGTACCTATGGAGGGTGTTTTTATTTGATTGATTGATTGATCGATTGACTGATTGATTTAATTTTGACCTTCAGAGACACATGAAGGGTGAAACTGACACATTGGCTTATATGTTGTTAGTGGTGGTTCCTGCCACTTTTTGTTTCAAATATTAATGAAGTGTTAAACCAATAAAGTGTCACTTGCTTACCATGGAAATACCTTCTGTCGTCGAATGGACCCACAAAATAATGGCATCAGCATCAAAGTTGTCAGAAAACAAGAGGGCTGTGGCAGTCCTGTCCGCAGCTGATCTTGGATGCACAGACTGATGTGGTCCTGTGACCTCTGGAAGTCGATAAAGGTCACCTTGCTTTGAAACCATCATCTTCACGTGACGCTTGCTTATTAACATTTGTTATTGGTGTCACTGTTATATTTACTGTTATTGTTATTGATATCATAGTTATTGTTTGCATGCTTATATTTGAATTGGAACCATCATATTTACTGCATTTCTGATAACGATTTATTTGATTTAAATTTAATTAAAACACATTTATGGAGACTGAAAAAAACTAATAGTCCATGAAGGTAGTAGAATGCCTAGATTTCGCTAAAAACGTTAGATAGTAGCAGGTTAAAAGTTTGATTTTCGGAGCTTTTGTATATGATACGGCAACCTGAAGAGTGACCCTGGGAAACATTATATAGTGTTGAATGTTCAAGTTCAAAGCTTGAGTCGTTTATCCCCCCCCCCCAAAATGACCCGACTTTTCAAATTCTTCGCCACATTTGTGAAAAATGGAGGAACCGTGAAACGTCACACTTTTGTACATAATCCAGTAGATATTCAATAACTATATCTAAGCCCCCCCCCTTAGAAGAAGGCGGGGAACATAGTTTTGCTCATGTCGGTTAGTTGGTAGAGCAACTGTGGTTTCCGCACTGTAACTCAAGAAGGTTTTAAGATAGGATTTGATAGTTCCCAGGTATATACTCCTATATAAGGGTTAGGCGAAGTATAAAGATGGTTGACCTTGACTCTATTTCCAAGGTCAAAGAGGTACTATTGTCAGTTTTGGATTGTGCACGATTACCAGCAAAATTTAATGATAGGACCTGCATATTGCACAGGATTATATTTCTTATCCAGGGCTAGATCATGTTTGAAGATCAAAGACTTTGACCAAAATTTAACGGTCACAAGGCCTCTTTAGTGAACTCCATTTCTACATTAACTCAGAATTTAACTTATCACTTCAATATTGCATATGGTATTAGTCCTCAATTAGACCTTGTCAGCTTAGAAAACGGATGACCTTGACCAAATTTCTAAGGTCACCACCTAGAGTCCTGTTAGTAAACTTGGCTTCCATATGATAACTAAAGAAGTTTTTGATCTAGGACTTTCATATTGCATGGCGATATAACCTTGTATAAGAGCTAGGTCAAGCTCTGAAATAAGTTACCGTGCGTCAATTCACAAGGTCACAGAGCCACATTACTGAATTTGGTTTCTGCTTAATAAGTGCAGAATTTTTGGAGCCAGAGCTTTCATTTTGTAGATGTTTATAGTTTTCTATGAGGGCTAGATCATCGTCAAAGAAGGGTGACCTTGACCTAATTTCCAAGGTCACAAGGCTACTTTAGTGAATTTGGTTCCTGCATCCTCACTCAGAGAAGTTAATCTAGGAGATCAATATTGCACATGATAAAAGTCCTCCATAAGGGCTTGATAAAGTTAGAACATATATAACCCTGACCCAATTCTCAAGGTCATGAAACAGGTTGAAAGACTGTGGTTTCTGCACCATAACTCAAGATTTTTTAGATTGGACTTTCATACTGCTCGCGAGCATATACTCCTCAATAAGGGCCAGATGAAGTTTAAAGATGGTTAACCTTGACCTTATTTCCAAGGTCACAGAGGTACTACAATAAGTTTTGATTTCTGCATCATAGCTAAAATTTTTATGATAGGACCTGTATATTGCACAGGATGATAGTCCTTATCCAGAACTCAGTCAGGTTTGAAGATGGGTGACTTTGACCCAATTTCCACGGTCACAAGGTGACTGCAGCGAATCTGCTGTCTGCATTCTAACTCATTATTTAACTGAAGACCTTAATATTTGCACAAGATAACAGTCCTCAATTAGGGCTCGGTCAACTTAAAAGATTGATCACATTGACCAATTTTGGAGGTCACCACACAGAATCTTTTCAATTAACTTGGTTTCAGCATGATAACTAAAGACTGAATTTGATTTCTGCTCAATAGTTGCAGATTTTTTTTTAGCTAGAGCTTTCATATTACACATGTTTATAGTCTTCTATAAGGGCAAGATCAACTTCAAAGAGGGCTGACCTTGATTTAATTTCCAAGGTCGCAAGGCTACTCTTAGCTTGTCAACAGAATTTTAGAGGTAGAACTTTCATAATGCTGGAAGTTAATATCCTCTACAAGGACTACATCAGGTTTGCAAATTGATGACTTTCGTCCACTTCCCAAGGTCATGAGTGCCCCATTTAGTACTGTCGACATGGTAACGAGGGCGAACATAATGACGGGGGGGGGCATCAATGTTTTACAAACATGTCTTGTTATGGCAACCCTGTATTTTTTTCAGCCGACAGGAAAGCATCACCACTTGCTAATGCTACAGCGCATGTAGTTCGGCTGGCAAAAGATTTAAGTCCTTCAAATGTTCATGGTTTCCATATTTTTCAAAGCATAAGAATACATGAACCCAGGGGCACTTGCTTGAGAATAAAATCATACAATAGGAATTATATCATTAGAGTTTTCTATTCTGTCATAAATACGTCGCACCTCTGTATAAATGCCACCCCATACATATTATTACGCTCAAAATTGCGTGATGTGACGTAAGGGTCACCAAATATTATTTTGCTCGCGTGTCTTTTTATCGTCTGTTGACTGTAAATATTCATGATATCAAGTGTGCATATATGCACTATGCTTTGCATGTCTGCAAATGCTTTTTAAAGTTAGATAAGGGCGGGATTACTATCATTCCTATGCCATAGGTTAAGGCGACCACCTCCAGAATACCCTCATTTCCTTGTGCATATTTGTCGAATTAGACACATTTACATGTTACCACAGTAATCCGACACAACCTAATTCTTAAACCCAAAAGTTGTGTTTGTCAGGAAGAAAAGGCTCTTACTGTTTGCACATGGTCAATATGATTTATGTACTATAAGTCTGGTGCACCAGCGTTAAACTAGACGGGAAATGACAGTAGATTCTAAAACTACATTACAAATCACCATTTATTCCCTGCAAGGCGCCTTTTAACGATAATTCACGACGTCGGACGATGTGGCGTTTAGTATGTTGCGTGGGTCGGAGTTGGCTTAAAAACATTAAGCGCGCTGATATTAATAGCACTCACAAGTCAGTCACGTTTACGAGTGTCTGGTTATTCCAAAATTACCTGGTACACAATAGATCATTACGGACCTTGGAACCACACACTCCTACATACTGCTCACCATGAAGACTTGTCATCTTACAAGGCCCCTGGCAAACATTGCTGTCGCCTCACTCACTTGTGAGATTTGGAACCCTCGGGCACACATCTTCCTTGTTAAAACATCAAGGTCACCGACCAGCCGCTAACCGGCCACAAGGAGACACCTGGGCAACCAAGATCCAGGAAATGGTACACTTTTGTCCGGCCAATGAAATCTATCGCGTCTGTCCCTGATACCTTCTGGAGCAACTGTCCGGCACAATACGTTTGTTACACCAAACAACCACACAAGCTTTTTGTCAGAGAAAGCACACGCGGTAGGGTGAGGGCCATTCACTAGTCGCACCAAACAGCAAGGAAACCAGGAAAGACGTATGTAAAGATACTTGTGACACTAGTTTGTCAAAGCAATATGCTGTTTCTTTGATCATCGTAGGTTTCACCTGCGGGTCTTATACTGTCCCATTGGTAACCTCTAATATTAAACAACTCCCCTCCTCCCTCCCCCCACCCCCTATAGGGGGAATGGGGTGAGTGTTTTGTTTTTGTTTTTGTTTTTGTTTTTCGTTTTTTCTTGGGGAGGGTGTTTGATGTTTGTTTGTTTGTTTGTTTTTTGTTTCGTTTTTTAGTTTTTGACTTTTTTGCGTTGTTTTGTTTTTGGTTTTTTTTTTTAAGTGTGCGGCTCAACTTTACAAAACGTATTCTTGTTCAGGATATATTTTCACAGAAATAGTACAAAAATTAGGCAATTTTGACCAAAATGGCAAAATATACTCAAAACATATGACCCATTATTTATAACGAAAGTGTTCCCACAAGAAAATCTGGGGTAAATAATCCGTTTTTTGTTTCAGGAAATCTGGGGCAAAATGTTGGGCCTTTATTAGGGAAGTTTTACTGACAAAAATGGTCTATCAGATAGAACTTACTACAGTCACTAATGGCAGTACCCCCCCCCTCCCAAGAGGGAGGAAAGGGGCCCAAAAGCTAGTACAATGTACAGAGTCCTCCAATCAAAGAAGTAATACTGATTTATATGTCACATATATACACATAATGCTAATTTGTTTGGCCTACGGACTGCTATGGGCTTCCTAGCTTTAGTACTAGAGGTTATTGGTTTCGCCAGCTTCTCAGTCAGGTGAGCTTATAGGATGGTCAGTCGTCCGTCGTCAATTTATAATTTCGACTTCTCTGAAACCACTGGCCACATGCTTTTCAAACTTGGTGGGGATGTATCTTGGTTGAATCGCTATCAAATGTATTCAACTTGCCACGACCCAGTGACATTTATATTTTTTATGAATTATTGTGTGCATTTTTTTGTAAAACCTTTAGAAAAGGTTCTCCAAAACCGTCAAGCTAATTGCTTTGAAATGCCTAGGGACACTTCGGGGGACCCCCAGAGCGTAATTTGTTCACCAGGTGACGGTGTGGTTTTTTAATTTTTTTAACGAATGTGTTTGTGTTTATTCCTATTTTCAACTTCTTCTTCATAACCATCACTCAGATTGTTTTAAAAGTTTGTTGAAATATAGCTTGTGGGAAGGTTAACCAAAGGTGTTCTCTAGGTAGTGATACACACAATCTTTGATTTTTGACGATTTTTTTTTTAATTTGGCAACCTGTTGGCTGGTGCATTCATTCCTGCTAATTACTATGTAATTCAATGGGGACATCAATGGACATTCACATTTTTGTACGTCTTTAAAATGGTTAGCCAGATTCACTTCAAACTTGGTTGGGTGTACCTTGGGTTTGTTCAATTTGTTCAAATGATCACGCTCCAGTATTTTTTTTTTTTTCATTTTTGGCAAAAATTAGAAAAGAAAAGTGTTCTCTAACACCGCTTAATCAATTGCTTTGAAATAGCATAGGAACACTTCTGAGGACCCCTAGTTGTTCAATAGGCGACGCTGCGGTTTTGTTTTGTTTATTTCTTTCCACGAATTTTTGGCTGTTTTCCCTATATTCGACTTGTTATCCAAAACCGTCTCTCAAATCGTTCTGAAACTTGGTGCAAATGTAGCTTGGAGGAGGGTTAAATATACTTTTCACCAGGTGCTGATACACTAGATCCCTGATTTTTTTTCTTCTCTTTTTCCACCAATTCGGGTAGATGTTTGTTAATGCATGCATTCCTTTTGATTACAATATAAGTCAACGGAGATTGCAATGGAATTTCAGGATTTCCTCTCCAAAGCTGTTCAAGAGATTCGCTTCAAATTTGGTGGGGACGTACCTTAGGTGGGCCTCTACCGTGTTTATTTCAATTGTCACGCTCCAATGATTTTAAGATATTTACGAATAGCCTTATTCATTTTTCAGTTAAATCTTGAAAATATTCTCCGACACCGCTAAGCCAATTGCTTTGGAACTGCATAGAGACACTTCTGGGGACCTCTAGACCTTTAATAATGTGTTCAACAGGTGGTGCTGTGATTATTTTTCGATATATTCAGAATTTTTGTCCCTTTCCCTATACTTGTGTTTTTCTCCCAAACTGTAAGTTGGATCCTCCTCTAACTTGTTTGGAATGCACGTGGACTTGATATCCACCAAATCTATTTACTACATGGTGGTGCTGTCATTTTCTGATTTTAAACAAATGATAAAAATTAGGAAAATCGATCAAGGAATATGTACATGTCAGCAACAGTAATGGTGGTCCCAAAGAAAGGTTGACTTTGGTATCATTCTGAAGTCCACAGGATCACTTCAGTCTGTGCGTGCAAGGTCAGCTAAGCACAGAACTGCCACTGTCCTTCTGTTTATTTTAGTATTGAGCTGCATGTTTTCGCTCACTGTCCAGGTATGACTGAAGCAACCACAGTTGCGAAATTGTTATACAGATTCTCAGTAGTATGGGTCACCTGTAGTTTGAAATACATGTACAAGTTTTCAGTAGTTTTTCACAAGAACTAGAGCATGGATTTCTAGCATAGACGAGTGAACATTCTTGTGCCTTGGGTAAGTGCCACTGGAAAGAAACATATAAAATACGGCATTCGTGAAAGACCTGCAACAAAACTCGACAGGAAGGTGGAGCGGTGGTCATGCTACGAAAATGACATAAACACGCCCAGGTGTCTTTCTGTGGGGTCATTTTCATTCTGGAAGGACAGATTTAATACCGTAAAATCCAATATAATTTCTAAGAAATATATAAAAAAAACAGCCACAGGCACACAACAAACATCGTTGTGGTGTCGTGATGTTTTCTATGTGGGATGAACGATTCAATACCATGAATGAATTGCAACATATTAACAAAGGCCCAATAAATCTACGAACCGTTTTGGATCAAAGTGATTAACATGAGCGAAATGTGGCGTGAGCGGGCAGAAAATTATGTAAACACACAAGCATGTATAATTGTCAAATTTTAATTCTACATTTTTCATGTTGTATTACGATTGGGTATATTTTTTACCTGGAACCAAAACCCTCTCTCTTATATATATATATATATATATATATATATATATATATATATATATATATATATATATATATATATATACATATTATATATAGAGAGATATTGTTCCACTTCATATCCTATTAATAAGTATAAACATATTTATTTTCTCTGGATTGCCTAATAGTACACAAAGACTAATCTGGAGGCTCTCCAGTAATATGACATGGACAAAACACATGTCTGCAGAAAAACAAGCCTCATGCCCAGAAGTTGCCCGCTATATATGTTCAGTAGAGCATAGTCTACAAAGAATTGTCGCATTTTTTAAGGAGAGTATAGAAGTTCATTCATCTTATGAGGATTTTAATCATAAAATAAAATTAAACAGAAAGAAACTTGTAGCCAAAAAAAATGAAAATAAAATTCAGCCGACGATAGAAGTCAAATTCCAAACGGCTGTGATGTTAAAAACAAAACAAACAAAAAAGAAAACAAAAGACCAAATACAGATCAACTAAGTATCTCCGAATAACATACACAGAATGGCTCAAATATTATCTGCAATGTGAATAACCTGCCTGTGATACTTGTACTAATTATTGTATTATAAAAATATTTATTTCACCTGAATCACATTTTATGATAATCTGGAGGCTCTTCGGACATACGAGTACACACTTTATATTTAGAATACCCAATGGACACAACAAAGTGGTGAAGGTAATAACAAAATGAAATCTAGATATTAAATCGTGCTTGATACAATGATCCATTTGATGACTTACAGGTGTGTCATTAATAGTGAAATCGCGGAGACTTTACAATATAACATTGCACAAATTCAAAAAAAATATTTTTTTATGTTTATTTAAAGTAAATTTGTCCAAATAAAAGTAAATAGAGGAGATGATGACGACCTAGATCGATAAATGAAAAAGGGTTGATACCTGGTACTATTATATTTCTGATTAATAACTTTTGCCTCATTACAACGGACAAAAGATGAACAAAAATGTGGCTCATTGAGGCATACAGTTGACAAAAGAGGGGAAAAATGACCCGTACTGTTCATATCCTTTTCATAGGCATACAAGGGTGGAAATGATATGAAAACTACTGCTCATTTGGTCCTCTTCTGTCTAGTGTTTACCTCAATCTGACAAACGTTATTACGTGAAATCAGATATGTAATTGTGAAACTATTGCAGCATTTGTTGGGGTATGATTTTCGTCCGTACCAAAATCACACCAAAGACTTTTATAATCCTGGTATAATTCAATTCCCATAACAAGTATTCAAAGTATTACACACACACACACACACACACACACACACACACACACACACACACACACACACACACAAAACATTGTTTCTTGTTTTATTCAGTATTTGATCAGATGATTATATATTGTATCAGGTGAATAAATATTTAATCAGAAGACTCAATATTTAATCACATGATCAAATACAGTATATTTGTTCTTCTGATCAAATTGATTTGATGAGAAAAACAAGCTGATTTAATCAGAAGATCAAATAGATTAGTTCAGAGTAACAAATAAAATGAATTTGGTCACATAAACAAATGCGTTTGCTATTTGTTCTTCTGATCAAACAGAGTAAGGTATATCCCGTTTTATTTATGTGAACAAATATATTTATTCCCGTGATCAAATCTATTTAATCTGCTGAATAGATACAAGTTTCTCCACTGCAAAATCATAATAATAACTCCCTTATCTATACCAGCGTTTCCCTCCATTTTGAACGGAACTGGGGCAGTAAATGTCCGCGCATGCGTAGCACAAAATAATTTTATCCAATGAGCAAGTAGTATTTGCCTATTTGTTCCCGGCATCAAATACAGTTTGTTGCGCGGATCAAATACTGGTGATAGCTATTTGTTCCGAAGTACAAATATTTAAACCGCGGTACAAATCAGACAGTGAGCTTCAATTTAATTAAATTGGGGGCTTTTTGTTGAGATGATCAAATCTATTGGATCAGAAGAACAATTCGATTTAACCAGATGATCAAATACCATCTATTTATTCTTCTGACCAATGTAATCATATATATATATATATGGCAGATGAAATGGCCATATGCTTTTTACGGAACGAATTAACTATGATGGCGTAAGTAAAATTCGCACCCCCAGGTTATGTGTACTTGCTTCAAATTACACGGACCCCAGGGCCTTTGTGTTGGGTCAAGTCTTAACATACAATCATGTTATTACAGATAAACGGTGCTAATGGATCGTGCAA
This sequence comes from Hermodice carunculata, assembly GCA_964020975.1. NCBI lineage: Eukaryota > Metazoa > Annelida > Polychaeta > Eunicida > Amphinomidae > Hermodice > Hermodice carunculata. The sequence goes on along the minus strand of OZ026612.1, from coordinate 97,741,824 downwards.
CAAGCACCCCCACTCAAAAATGCATTGCCGGCATTTTTCCTTTTTTTTCTCTCCAAACTATCGATGGGTCATGAAGTGACCCTCTTGCTGTCAGAGGTGTTCCCGGGGGCGGTTCTCCACAAAGAACAAAATCCGGTGTTGCCTGCGGAGCGACCTTCTGCTCTCCATCCAAGTGTAGCGCCCTTAGTACATTGCGCCTTCACTGAGTCCGTCCATGCAGACAACATCCGGTGTGGTACTAAAGAAAATTTTATTTAAAACTTCAATTGAAAAAAAATGAACTTAAGCCCAAAACTTACGCATCAGAAACTTCAATTTTGCCGTTAAGTTCTTTGGGCTTAAGCTCATACTATTTGTCTTGAATACCAACCCGGTGCATCTCGTTGAAGACATGCTGAAAATGCATAATATTGAGACATATCTAAATTGTTCAACGCTGCGGACGACGTTTTTTCATGTGGCTATCTTCCTTTAATTTTTCCATTTGAGAACCATTAAAAGATTGCATAAATGTTTATCGTGCTTTCCTTTAAACTGAAATGTAAACCCCCACTAACCACATTGATCAGGTGCAATAGACTTTAAGACTTGTTTTAATATCAAGTTGAGTAAATCTTTTATAAGCAAATTTTTATTTTTCAACACAACGAGAACCAGGGCGAGGGATGACTTCCAAGACGGGGCGCTGTTCTTAACGCGTTGTAGGCTGCATGGTAACCATAAATTTGACATGCTACAGGTGTGTGTTTTCCTCATCTTTGTTAATCAAGCGAGTGCAATTAATCTACCTGGAAAAGCTTAGTGTAGTCTGATCACGCTCCATTCAGATTTACCACAGCGGTGGGTTTTCACAGGTGCCGACAGAAACAATTTTGGCCAGGTCCCAGTTGGATTGATGCCATCTACTGACTACAGAATGAACTATTATCGTTGGAAGCAACATAACACATGGAGTGTTACAGACAACTTGCAAATAAAGTAAATTTTATGACCAGACCAGGCTTAACAATAACTGAAATCTGGTCATGATACTAGATTGCCACATTCAGTTGTGAAAACTATTTTGTACATGCCGAGGATACACACGCGCATGCATTGCACACGAAGACTGAGCATGTTTAAAACTGAGTGCTAAGGGATGGTTCAACATGTGCATCATTTTTGAATTAGTACTTACAGTACGCAAAGGGGAGGGGTTAAAATGGATCTGTACACTTTCACAGAATATGGAAAATGATGGTCAATTTTGGCCTGTTTAGTGAAATTTTGCTACGATTTTTTTTGGAAAATCATCATTTTTACAAATAATTTTGGGGGAGGGAGGGCGTCATGAAATTTAGTACCCTAAGTACTAATTGAAAAATGATGATAATGTTAAACCATCCCTAAGTATTTTTACACATACAAACAGCCGATCATTAATTTTTCACCATTGTGAAATACTTCTGTTTCCAATAGGATAAGATACATGGTTATCCTTTGATGGTAAACACTGAAAAGAAAACGATCTGAAGGCTAATTTGACATAATTCGGTACCGTAGTTTGTTTCCGCAGTTTAAATGAGCTCTGTCAATAACCGTAGTGATCGTTAAAAATGGCGGGTTCCCGAATCGACATACTATTAGCCATGGAATAGGAGGTATTCATATTCAGATGCAGTCCTACTCTAACAGCTATTGAGTAAAAGAGGGCGCCACCTGCATCAGGGCAGATCCATATATTTAGCATGGTAAAAAGTACTTTCTCAATGAAATAAACAAAAAGAACACATAATAATCTTAAGAAAATGTTTTCACATATATTTGAAACATAAAGGATGCCTAAATTGATTAGAAATGAACTCTCTAGTGCTTGAAAAGGTGTTATTTAGGGATGTTGGAGTAATATATAATACAAATCTGCCCTGATCATGGTGGATGTATCAGTCTGTTGCCCTGGCAACACAGGAAGTGAGCAGGATTGCAGTGAAATATGAATGTTTCCTATTGAGATACATGTGCTGAATCATGTTATGAAAATAATTACTTTATTGGTTTGTTGTTGAAATTGTCATCTTCCCCATTCATATTCGTTTTTGTCAGGTTATCTTGTGTCCAAAGAAAGTCAACTTTGTGCCATCTTTGGAATGGCCTTGTTTGGAATTATGTGTGGTGGTTTTGAGACTCCGACTCAGCATACTTTTACTCTACATTAAAGGCACGCGTCAATCCATGTACGTATTTGTATTACACATATTAGGAAATTGTAGTCCGCCCTATTTTAAGACCTCAAAAGAATTGCATTAAATTTGTCAGAATACAGTGTCACTTTATCATTACGCAAAATATTAACTCTTTTAATGCCGGCTACTGAGTCAGCAGCTTTGCACGGCGCACTTTGTGCAAAGTGCGCCCAAGCCGGGCGAGGAAAGCTGTTGACACGGGCCATTCCTATGGGCCAGACTTTCTTACGGTAACTGAAGGCATGCCGGTACATAACTGAAAGGTTCGTTTACAAAGAATGCCAGTCCAGTATCTCATAGCACATTGAAGAAGGCAGTGATAGAGTTCAAACACTATGGAATATCGGTAAGCATACAAGGCATAGCTGTTATTCATCTCAAAACGTCAAGTGTCCTACGACACTTCCATGGACTTTTATAGTTTGGTTCTTTCAGCCTTGTCAGCCTCAACTCGGTTTACTTAAAAAAAAGACGAACTATCGAACTATTCACATTTTTAACACACTGTGGCCCAATTCAGAACTAAGTATCCGTCAACGCGCAAATTTATTTTTAATTCCTCTTTCTCTCTCTCTTTTTTGTGTTTTTTTTGGGGAGTGGTTTTTTTTTTTCTTTGTTTTTGTTTTGTTTATTTCTTTAAAATATTGATTGCATCAATGTATGGAAGTCACAACAGCTTGTTCTTGGGTGGTAGGACTCACTGCATTATATATTTATTTATTTATTTATTTATTTATTTATTTATTTATTTATTTGTTTGTTTGTTTGTTTGTTTGTTTGTTTGTTTGTTTGTTTGTTTGTTTGTTTGTTTGTTTCTTAACTCACTCATTTATTTATTTTTCGATTACTAAAGAATTCTTGCGCCCTGCATGTCCAAATACATCAACATGCGAAAGGCGAAATGATATAAGCAATATAAAATTGCCATTTTCCAGGACCTTGCATTCTGCATGTACTGATGGTTCTTTTAGCGATAGGAATGTAATTGGAGGATTGTACAACTGAGGGCCATATCCTGGGGAACAGTACTGTGGCTGGACTGTAAGTTGCACATCCAAAAGAGTATGCAAGGCAACTAGCCCCAGGTGTAATGTGCTGTAATCACACAGCCACACACCTTCACTATTTTGTAAGGTTCGTGCAGCCAGTTTTATGCCGCATGTGACCATGAGAAGTACCGGTTGCTTATCACATCAATTTTGCATAAACCCATGATTTACGGCAGGTCACATTAACAGGTTTAATTTATGCTGAGTCTCTGACGGGCAGGGAAAGGAAATTGCCACTTGACTGTACTTGCATATGAGTACATTATACAGACAAGTTCATGCAACAGAAATCGACTGTATTTCCAGAGGATTGTTCCGGGAGCCTGGTATGTATGCATTGGAAAAAGGTTAGCAACGGACATCGTCTTAAACATAGTACCATGCTAGATCTCTCTCTCTCTCTCTCTCTCTCTCTCTCTCTATATATATATATATATATATATATATATATATATATATATATATATATATATATATATATATATATATATATTGTATTTTAATGTTTTCTGTTATTATGGAAGTTTCAGCTGTAATTGTGAAAAGTCAACTGCATATATAGTATTTTACGATAAGTTGTTTACTATCATCCTTATCATCATCATCATCATCATCATCATCATCATCACACAATCACTTTTTCCAATAGAGTTCTCGACATCATGCTATTTTTTTGCTTGAGGCTTGTACTATTATTGTTCCAAAAGATGTATTGTTTAAAGGCACGTGTAAATTACAAACAGCTACATAGGTCTTGCCATAAAAAAACTATACACAGTACAGAGTGCTTTTGTCTAGACTACTGAGGAGCCGACTTCAAACATTGAGGGTGGTAGGTAACTTGTGCATCATGATCTGCATGGAATTTATTGAATTGCTCTGCTCTTAATCATGGAATGTACATGTTGTGAATTGAAGAGCAACCGGGATTGTAGCCATATATTTGGCTGCATCATGCGACAGAAGTTACACGGTAAAACAGTTGGTTAAGATCGTCAGAGTTTCTGCGTCCACACCCTTTTGTCACACTTCTTGAACACTGTCGCCTGACGACTCGCGTTTCGCATCAGCTCTGCAGGAAAGGAGTTGCATGTTCACCCCGGGTGAAAACTGGGACATACCTAATTCATCAGGAAACTCAGTACATGAAAGACAAGTACGTGCATGAAAACGAAAATAAAGTGTCAGATAAAGATGAAAATCAGTTATGACATCGGTTTCAACGGGTAATGCGATAAATTCAACTGTTGCAGCAACGAGCCTTGTCAACGTGGCAATGTTTTACATTTCCAACACACTACCATTTTTGAGATCATGTAGCGATTCCATCTGCGCATCAAAATGTATTGAATTAATTTGATTGTGTCTTGTTGACTTGACCTGTACCATACGCTTTATCTTAGTTTGTTCCTTTCAAATCATTCTGTTTCTTTTTCTTTTTTTGCAGAAGTGAAATATTGACAAAAATGAGCCATCGGCTGGAAGGAGGAAGCACCCCCTGGTGGTAGAATTTGTGGAGCTGAGGCTGCTGTTACCAGAACTAGTGGCATCAGTTGACACCAAAACTAATTTTAAGTGAAAAACTAAGCGAAGAATGACTCAATGTTACTTTAACTGCTGATCTGGGTACGCAAAAGTACTATGGTTTTACAAACACGTTCCACAAAGCGCCTCCTGGTGGTTATTCTTTGTTTCCTTGCCTGTGGTATTTTGGGCTTCTTTTGGGATTCTGGAAAGGGATATCGGATCATTGCAAGTCAATACGGTCCACCAAAGGCAGGTGCTTACAATGTGATTCCTCAAGGCAAGTTGGTAGCTGTCTCTAATGTGATAATAGCCGAGACAAAGGAACATCTGTTGCAAGGTCCGCAAAACAAGACTTTGTCCCATGGCGCGGAAAGAACAAAAGAGAATGGAAAAAGTAAAAAGAGAAATCCTGCACCTGTTTTCCGAAAAACTGGTGTTTACAAAGTTTCTGGCATCGACATTTACTTTTCGTCAGCTTTTCTTGATGAACGATTTCCCGACGATAAAGCAGTGCGAGTGTTTGGCGTTCAGCACAAAAGGGTTAATTCAACTTTGTACTGTCGCTTTGCCGGAGTTCAATACATAAAAGCGGAAATGGAATTTATATTTCCAAAATGGCCGCCGAACAATGCGTACTTGGCAGTGGCTTACTATTGTCCATATACAAAATTGCTGGACAAAAAGACGGTGGAAATGACCACCGAATTGAGTAAGCCCGGGGTAGTCATTCCTTTGCATCTTGTGAACAGTGCAGTTCGGTCAGAAAATATGAGCATCTGTGTAAAGGCGGGAACAGGACCACTTGACCCTCACAAACTGGTGGAATGGATAGAAATATATCGTCTGCTAGGTATTGACTCATTCATCATTTATAATGCTGATATCAGAGGGCGCGCTTGGGATGTCCTAAAGTATTACGAACAGCAAGGAATCGTGACTACTGTAGCGTTCCCACTCTTAAAGAAAGTTATCAAGGATTTTCAGTCAAAAAGACCATTGACCAATGGGGAGTACTACGCAATGGAGCAACAGAGTATGGTCATATCCATCAACGACTGTCTGTACCAGGCCTCACAGTACTATACGTACGTGCTCTCAGTGGACCTGGACGAAGTGCTCGTGCCACAGAGGCAAGAAACTCTGCTGTCCATGGTGCAGCGGGCAGACCGTAATCAACCACTGGCATCCGGGTACATCTTCAAAACAGGATGGTACTTTAAAGATTTCAAAACTGAAAAAGAAAAAGTATTCTTTACACCTTTCCACATGTTTTATACTCTTCACAGAACTCCAGTAGGTAACAACCAGCCTAAAGCAGTGATCAAGACCAGTGCGTTCAGAACCGTCAACTGGCATGCGGTGGTAGCAGCCCTTCAGGCATCTGGAAGGGAACTTAACTACATGTTAGATTACAAAACATACGGCTATATACATCATTTTAGATCGTTTTGTATTGACAAATACGAAAAAGAGCAATGCAATACACTGGTAAAGAAATACGAAGAAGATAATATAATTAAGTTTTATTTATATAAGCTGTTACCAAGGACATCTCTGGTGTTCCATAAACTCAATCTATATTTATAGTCAAGCGAGGAGCGTCTACTCTGGTACTCTCCATCATTGGCCTTGTATCGAGGTAGGAGCGTCCAGTCTGCATCATCCTACCTTAGACCTACAGTCGAACAAGGAGAGCATAGTAAGCAGGTCTAGAGTCAACCTTGGAGAGTCTGGTCTCAGGCTGTCCTTTAAACACGCTTTTGATAGAACGGGGTTATTGCCAACCAGGATAGAAAATCTCAAGTTAAGTTCAGCTACAGTTTCTGGAGTTTTTTTTTTCAGTCGAATGATATCAGCTGTAGGGTGTATTCCATTGTTTAAAAGAAATATATACAACAGCTTTGAGTTTCCAGTCATAAGAAGAGATGGGTACAACTCAACCGAGCCGTCTGCTTTATGCAACAAAGAAAGTTCCTAAATGCGTTCACTAAACTCAATTTAATTTCACCAAACGCTGTCAAATGACAAGGCAAGTACACCATACTTTATAAAAAAAAATTAGTGTGTATTCATTCTGATATTTAAATATGTATTCTAGCAGGAGAGGCTAAATTTCCGTTCTATGCTACACTCGCCACATGAATTGTGGCATTACTATATCCAGTCATAAAGCTGTGGTATAACGTATGCTAGGAGAAAATCCCGAACCATCGGCTGAGCTACGGATAAGCTGTTCTCGACTAAGGTTTTAAACGAGCCGGATGATCAGACGGCTCAACTGAGCAGTACTCATATTATTAGAAGTACGTTTTGTTATTTGGTAGACAGTGCGTCTCAGACTCGTGTTTATACCTGGAACAAAATGATAGGAACGAGAGGCAAAGACTTTCTAGTCCTTAATGTTTTTATACAAAAGTAAAACTTTTGTTATGTAATAATCATTGTTACTTCATTAGTTTTTCTGTTAATGAGATATTAGGATGGCATTAAGAATGACATTCTGACATTCTGTGTGGCGGTGTATGGCATAGAGCATAACTACGTCTGGTATGCAAAACGACAGCGTGTTTTTATCAGTTAAGTGGTGTGTGTTACGTTGTATTGTTAACTAAGAAGTGTTATTTGTTCACTCATATTTATTTACAAAGGTGGCACGACAAATTTCAGAGGGTACATGCAGCTAGATTTGACTTTTAATTTGGCTGGTAACCCAGCAGCCGCCAATACACTAGTCTTCCTGTTGTTTGAAGGTTCTCGTCACAAGATTTTGTTACTTACATACTTAACATACTGGAGGGACAAGGCTCTCTTGACAATACAATATAATGACACAATTTCAACTATCCATCTCGAAAAAACTATATAAAAAATGAAAATATTGCGCATCATAGCTTTTCGATTATCTTTTGGGTTTTCCCATGGACGCCCATGAGTCATAATTTACGCATGCATGTATTATATCTTCCATGTTTTTCATCCACACTCATCTCAAGGAACGTCTCGAATGGACCGTACGTGGTTTTGATACGTTTATGAACACGTATTTTTCGTCACATATTCCAATAATGGTGCTTTTGGTATATTATGATATTGTGTATGTAAAACGGTGACCTGTCATATCATTTCTTTTTCTGCGGATCACTTCCTGACAAGAGATGTTATGGATCAATTATTGTTTTATTTAAGGGGAACGTTTCTGAAATAAATCGTTCTTTGATTCTATTCTGAAAAAATAGATACTTTTGTAGATTATCAAAGCTTTAATGTATGTGATTGAAACATTATCACTATATATATATATATATATATATATATATATATATATATATATATATTATATGCCAACATGGAGAGTCTTGTATGCGATCAATTATGCCTTTTTAGGGCTCCCATGTCCCATGCGGGTGCTTTCTAGTAATCAGGGCCGTCCGTCCGGATTTCGTTTCCGGATGATGATATTTGTAATGTTTGTCCAATTTCCTTCAAATTTTGTCACAACATGTGTCCAGGTAGGACCTCGCCTGGGACTGACTGTGGGTATTGAAGGGGGCCTCTCGATTTGCTGCAAGTACCGTGTGTTTAGACCAATGTTAAACTATCCATTTTTGAAAGTTGACTCAGCCTTGTATTTGTTGTTTGTGCTTACATGCGTGACAGTGTGTGTATGTATTTCAGTGGAATGTGATGTTAAGGGATGATGATGGAAAAAGGTGTAAAACCTGGGTGAGGGTTAAAATGGAGTTCACTTCTAAGGTAATGTGCAAAACTTCATTCAAAGACGATCTTGTCAATAAATATGTGTGTGCGTGTGCGTGTGCGTGTGCGTGTGTGTGTGTAAATATATATATATATATATATATATATATATATATATATATATATATATATATATCATATAATTGGACAATTTGGAAAACTGCAATAGGTTTATGTAATTCACTTTATGGCCGCCATCGTCATTGTTTTTTATCAGCACCACGGGTAGGGTGCTCATGCTGCTTCAGCCAAACACTGCATTGTGCCCGAACTGTCTGGTTTCAATATCCCCGATGAAGTATTAATGAACCTAACTTTGTACTTGGAGATAAAAAATGCGCAGATCCTTATGAATATGATAGCTAAATTCAGCATATATCCAGCTGTCCCAAAATACATAAATATTTACGTTGTGTCCTAGATTTTCTATCCAGCACAGATCATTGAGCCCAACTGAGAATACAGGTGAGGGCAGATCTCTACCTGAGTGTACAATCTCAAGACTGTATAGAAATTACAGCGGGTCAGCCTCACTGTCAAACAAACCAATGTTTTTTTGCTGTACTCGAGCTGAGTTTGGTCCGAGTTTGGTTAGCTTTGCAGGCAGTGAGTCAGCCTGACCGAGGAATAAACCCACCACTGAAAGAGCTCCAAATGAAGTTGCATGTCATAGTTGTTGACGTCTTGTGGCAATACCGTGTTGTTGTCATTTCAGGACATGATGGGATTGTATATATTTAATCACTAGAAAACTGGAAAAATTTCGAAACTGACAAAATACCCAGTTGTTTGGGATGTTTGACTGTGGTTACAGTTCAAAACTTGGGGATTACCCACTCCGACCCCCACCCCGCAGATTTTTGTATGAAAAGCAGCTCTGTGGCAGTCAATACAATCCTTCCTGTATATAGCTGTAACAAGTGGTGACTCACTGCTATTTAGGTGATGCTTACATATCCATGAATATCAATGCATCTCAAACATATCATAGTAGCAACTTTAGTTAGTGGTTTCCATCAATATTCAACACACTTAAATGTCACCTAAACCTTCACACGCAATAAGTGTAGATCAAATGAGGTTGATATTCATCTGTTAAACACCCGCCTTGGAAAATTTCATTTGAAAAATGAAATAGAATACAAAACACGACCGTGAAGCATGTATTAGTAACAAACACAAGAACACGCTTCATAAGCCTTGCCCAGACGTTCTCTACATAGCTTTAAATTTGACCATTTGACATTACTTTACTTATATGTTAAGTGGGAGAAAGTTGTACATTTCTTATATTTTTCATATCGATTATAATTCATATATGGGCCTAATAAAATGTGTGCGAAGTATAACATTTATCAGACAATTGAATTTTACATGGTATATCCTCTTCCCAAACACAATATAACAAGAATGTAGTGGCTAGATGAAAATAGAGCGTGAAGCCCAATTATGTGAAGGTATACATGTTATATGATGTATAAATTACTGATACAGTACACAATGACCGATCGGATAAATGGCTTATCGATGAATCTATAATGCTTGACCATCGTTTACAAAACTACTCTTGCTTGCATTGATACACTAAAATATGCCCTTCAGTTGATTTTGTGTACTTTGAACAGCGCGAAAATGCTGCAAATGGGATTTTGATGTTTTTAATAGTCTCTCTATGAATAAAAAAACTTTGCCAGTGAGAGATAATTATTTAACGAAAATTTACTGGTAGAAAAGAAATGACAAAAAAAACTGATTCTACTATCAGAGCTATATTATAAATAGGATAAGTAAGAATCTACCAATCTAGAAAATTAGTCCAAAAATCTTTAATTTGCTGACGTTTCCAAATAAAATAATGATTATGTCCTTCAGAGCACAATTATCACAAGATTTTGACAGAAACAAGCCCACCTAAAATCTTGAATTTGTTGCTATGTTTCGAAATAAGATGAATACTATGCCTTTGAGAGCACAGTTATCACATTTTGACTGAATAAAGCCAAACTGAAATCTTGAATTCGTTGACATTTCCAAATAGGATGAGTAACGATAATCTTTCAGAGCACAATTATCACAAGATTTTGACTGAATCAAGGCCACCTTAAATGATTTAGAGTTGTGTACTACAAAACCACGCAACACAGTTACTGTTAATTTAAATGTTTCAATCCTGCTCTCCATAGTGCTCTTTAATGATACTGTAAATATTTGGGACCATTCTTAAGTACTGTAAAAACATGGGACCATTTTTGAAGAAAACCGACCGTACAGCCCTCTACGGTACAACTTATTGATGCAACGGTAGCTAAAGCATATATTTTTGGGTTGGTATGGTCATGAACTACAAATTGTTGCAAAGATCAACACTTGTCCTGGGCTATTTGTTAACACAGTGATAATGAAATGGCCGCGTTTTATGCTTTTCGTGTTTATTTCTCTTCCAAAACAAATGGCAAAACTGTAAAAATGGTTTGGTTTGGTTTGGTCCTAACAATGTTATTCAAAAAAATTTGCCATCCTTTCTAGATGTCTTGTTTAGTTTATGAAATATCGCTCTACAAAGTTGAAAAATCTACTTTGTCAATGAAAGACACGAGAAAGTCAGATTTTTTCAACTTTACAAAACTATATTTCCTAAACTAAACAAGATATTGAAAAATATGGCAATATTTTGGGGTGATATTGTGAGGAATAAAATGAAACCATTTTTACAGTTTTATCATTCGTTTCATAGAAGAAATGGAAGAAAACTGCATAAAACCCGACCATTTCATTATAACTGTGTTTATTTAACAATTAGGCAAGGCCAATGGTTGATCTTTGCACGTATCTTCAGTTCATGATTATACTAACCCAAAAGTATATACTTGAGCTGTCTTTGCATCAGTAAGTAGTACTTTATCAAGCTCTAAAGTTGGCTTTCTTCAAAAACAGTCGCATGTATTTAGAGTCTTTAAGATTCAAAATTTAATTTTGCTTGTCATGTGCTTATACAAGTAGGTGAAACTATAAGATTGCACTTATTACACCCTAATAAAATCTTTACAACTAATACTGTTGAAAATAGGAACAGTTGATGGCCTTGCTAATAGCCTCTCTCTTGTGATGGCAGTGGCCTATGGTGGCACAAAAGTGCCAACTAAAACATTTTTCTCTCTCCATAAAAATGCGAAGGCGAAAACAAGAAAATAAGAAAACAGAACAGCGAAAACAAGAAAACACGAAGGCGAAAATGCGAAAACACAACCGCGAAAACACGACAGAAAATATGTCGTGTTTTCGCACTCGCATTTTCGTGTTTTCGTGTTAGCGTTTTCTCGTTTTCACGTTTTCTTGTTTTATTGTTTTCTTCCTTGGTCGAAAACAAGAAAACACGAAGGCGAAAACACTAAAATATAAAACACGAAGGCGAAAATGCGAAAACACAACCGCGAAAATACGACAGAAATTATGTCGTGTTTTCGCATAAGCGTTTTCTTGTTTTCTTATTTTCGCAATATCGTGCTTTCGCTTGTTTCACTTCCGTTTAACACCTTCCCATATGTTAGCTAACGGAATTAATCTGCTGACTACTTTTACTTTTATGGTTTATACTTGTATTTTACCAATGAATTCAAAGGAAATGTGTGGACGCACCATGAAATAACCCCGCTTGATCGGTGCCCGTGTTGTAACGGGGTAGTTTTCCAAATTCATTGTTCTTGTTGTTATTATTATATCTCGTTGTCGTTGTTGTTGTTGTTATTATTATCTTTATTACTATTATTATTAGTATTACTATATCTTGCACTGCTTAGCGGACGGTCATGATACCAAGATCGAGCGAACAGGTAAAACTGGTATTCGAAAGAACATTTTAATACATGTTGCATTAATGATAATATTTATGGTAAATATTAGACTTTGATCCTTGAACTAAACTCTGTACACAAGCCAACAAGCATATAAGTAAACAAACAAATAAACTTAAAGCCATTCATGTCTGAGGAAATTGATGCTGATTCATGGAAATCCTGGTGACAAAATTATCAGCGCCAAGGACCAAGAGGACAAGTCCTTCACAGGTAGTGTTCGTGTGGAAAAATAATCGTTCGGTGAAAAAATGGGTCTTTAATACAGTGTTTTGACATAAAAGTTATAATATCCCCCCCCCCCAACATGTCATGTCATACGAAAAAACAAAAAAACAAAAACAAAAAAAACAAAAACAAAAACAAAAAAACTCAAACCCAAAAGCATTCACTATTTGTTGCTGGAACAAGGTATGCATGATGCACCGAAACGTGTCCACAAATTTCACTGGCATAAGTCCCAGAACTCCGGTTCGGTGGTTGATCACTAAAAAAGATTGCTATATAATAGTTTTCAATGTAATACATAATTGAGCTCTTTATGGCAGATTTTTTCATTTTCTACACGATAAAGTCCACCAAGCATGTTTTGAGCTACGTTTCTGCATGTGATTAAAGTGCATGCTCTTACATGCATCTATCATCGGGCAAAATGTTGAATCAATTATTGGTATCATATCAACGAAGTTTGTAAAGCATTTACGATTTATACGGAATTTAAAGAACGGAATTAAGCATAATTGAGGTGGCTGTGCATGATCAAACTTGCTTCCATATCGGACATCGCTTTTTAAATTCTACTGATGAAGCATTTAACTTACCAACTGAGTATCTTTTATCTGATTTTGCTTTATCGGAATTTGGGGGGGGGGTTTAAACCCTAACAGGAGACCACAATATTAAAAGATATGTCACTCCAAAGAATGCACATGGAGATCTACACGGAAACCCACCCACATTCACATGCCAAACTATCAGCTTACACCAAGTGTGCTGCCCAGAATCTTGTCAGAAAAAGTACAATACATCATAAAAAATTACGATATCACGTTTGTTTCAACAGGTAAATATAAATTTCTACCATAGAGCTGTGACTCATGTCTTTTCTTTTTCGTAGTCTGTCTGCAAAGTGGCTCTGCACACTGCTTTTTGCTTGGTCGATCGGTCATGTATAATGTGTGTGTGTGTGTGTGTGTGAGCTATCTGTCGCGTTATCGCTGCAACCCAGTCACGAAGTTTCGGTTTTGTGTTGCGATCAGTTTATTGCAGATCTTCATTTGTAAAGTAACACTGGTTACATATCTCTACAGAATAAAATTATACATTAGGCCCAATTATATAAATGGCAAAACCCGGGAAAGCATGACAGTGTGTATGGTCCCCTTTATCACGAGAAAGACCAAAATTTGCAGAAGAACCAGTGAAATAGGCTTGGCATATAATTAACACTCCTGACAACCTCACATACCAGCACCCAAGCCAAAGCCACGAAGACTGAACTCTGCCTTAATTGCCCCATCCCTTCTCCAATTCCGTTTTGAGGGAATTGGAAACTTTCTTGTCTGCAAAACAGACTTACTTTGCGTGATTGTTAAATGGCGATTGAAGTGCGTGTCGCACTGTCAGATCAATTATGTAAGCAAAAGACAGTTCGCCTTGGCTGGCAAGAAACAATTACCCATGCGTCCAAACTGTAACATCATCACCTCGGTCACGGTGTACTATTAACCTCTGTGTCTGATCTAGGAAACGGATAGACTTATTTATTCATATGTGACAATGCACAGTATTATCACTGATACAACGTTGAAACTAATGGATTTTCAACACAATATAAGGCGTTCTGTGTGGGAGGGGTTCATTTTTTTAAAAATTCTAGTATATGCTGGGATTGATGTTTGTTTATCATTAACAGGACACTTGTCTCAGTCGTCACCTCGTCATGATCATGATCTATGAAGACCGCCCATCTGGACCCCTCATCTGGTATAGTGTATGCAGCATGGAACGTGCATACAAAATGACATCTCTCTTTCTCTCCGTCTGTTTTTGATATGGTTTATTTCTCTAAAGGAGGCGGGGGATAAAAAGAGGATTTAAAAAGAAGTCGGAGGCTAATTAAAGTGTGTGTGTCAACTCACACTTTTTTGTTTTTCCTGAAATTCTTTCTTTCTTTCTTCTTTACCAGCAAATTTGTCCGACACTTTTCTCAAATACTATTATACATAGAAACTCCAAACTTGGCATGATTGTATCTCCATATAAGGAGTTTGACCGTTTTATACAAAGGAATGAAGATGTTTAAAATCATGCAAATGAGGGGCATTTGAAATTTTAAATCTTATATATCTTCAAAAGTATAATAGATAGAGATGTGATTCCAACTTCTACTAGGGGGTTATTGACCATTGCGCACCTAATGAATTTAAAACAAACGTTGTAGCAATTTAAATTATGCTAATTAACAGCATTTGAAATTTTAAAACTTGAATATCTTCAAAACTGTTATAGATAGAGATGTCATTCCAACTTCTACTAAGGGGTTGTTGACCATTGCGCATGTAATGAATCTAAAACAAAAGTTGTAGCAATTGAAATTATGCTAATTAGCAGTATTCGAAATTTTCAATCTTGAATATCTTCAACACTATAATAGATAGAGATGTCATTCCAACTTCTACTAGGGGGTTGTTGACCATTGCGCACCCAATGAATTTAAAATAAAAGTTGTAGCAATTTAAATTATGCTAATTAGCAGTATTCGAAATTTTCAATCTTGAATATCTTCAAAGCTATAATAGATAGAGATGCCATTCCAACTTCGTAGAAGTGAAACAAGCGAAAGCACGATATTGCGAAAATAAGAAAACAGGAAAACGCTAATGCGAAAACACGAAAATGCGAGTGCGAAAACACGACATAATTTCTGTCGTATTTTCGCGGTTGTGTTTTCGCATTTTCGCCTTCGTGTTTTATATTTTAGTGTTTTCGCCTTCGTGTTTTCTTGTTTTCGACCGATGGGAAGAAAACAGTAAAACAAGAAAACGAGAAAACGCTAACACGAAAACACGAAAATGCGAGTGCGAAAACACGACATATTTTCTGTCGTATTTTCGCGGTTGTGTTTTCGCATTTTCGCCTTCGTGTTTTATATCTTAGTGTTTTCGCCTTCGTGTTTTCTTATTTTCGCTGTTCTGTTTTCTTATTTTCTTGTTTTCGCCTTCGCATTTTTATGGAGAGAGAAAAATATTTTAGTTGGCACTTTTGTGCCACCATAGTGACCAGGGATTTACGGTCTCAAAGCTAAATATTTTTTTTGGTTTTGAGTGGTTAGGCCTATACATTTTGGAAACACTATAGCCTGTAGTTAATGAAGAATATTGCAGAGCAGGACCGGTTTAAGACCACCCGTTGCCTTTTTATGGGTGGCTGCCTATCTCAAGTCAGGAGTGAAATTTGTTTTTTTCACATTGGTAAAATTTGTTTCTTCACTTTAGATGAATATTGATGCTGTGGTAACTCTGGAATCTCTCTGCTGTCATTGTTGGGTTTGAAATTTGTGAATATGGATCATGTTTTTCTAAACTATTAGGTAATGTGTTCTCAAATTAATATGATTTGATTACATTCTGCACCAAATGTAAAATCACATATAAAAGAGACAGCAAATGCTAGGATGACCCACAAAAGTCTAGAGACCTATTTCCAGTGGGATCCAGTAAAAATCGTTAACTCATAATACATAGAATAAATATGATAACTTAGACATAGAGACTAGAAATAATACAGCTTAAAAAATGTAGTATAGACAAATATGTAAAATTTACAACGTTTGGCATTGAAGTTAATCAAGTAAAAGTAATAGCAATGAGGATGGGAGAATATCGGTTGCAGTGCCTGTGATCCTGGGGATCATCAGGAGGGACACCCACAACCTAATATTAACCCATCTCCATATTAAAAAACTTGCGGACCTCATATTTAAAACTTAACTTTCTTCCCACCAGTTTAATTTCGTGGGGTAAATCATTTCACCTCTTAGTGGTCTGATGATAAAAGATAATTGAAATTTATACCAGACTTGTCATGATGAATAGCAAAACTTAGAAAGCTGCCATCAGTCTCATAATTATGAAGCTCTGAAAAAGGATAAGGTATGTTGGGCATTGACCACGGAAAATATTGTAAAGATGTTTTAAAGCCAACTGCGATGCTGTCTAGTCTACATCCAACATACCTACCTATCCTATTTCTGCAGTACCAGTATGACTTCTAGAGTTCTGGTTTAAAATAAATCGTACTATCTTATTTTGGCATACTTTAAGTTTATGATCAGGTTTTGTCAAGATGTAGGGTACCAGCTAGATATACAATAATAAAAATGTGATTGGATAAGAGCAGAACAGAGCAGCTTCTTTGCCTTAAAGTTCGGGAAACTGCTCCTTCTGTAGAAAAACGTTAAACGATTTTTAACAAGATTATTAACTATTTTATCACCATGGAGGCATTGGTCCAATTGAAGACCTAAACACTATACGCTTTTGATTCCATTTTATGATCTTGACAAGTTAAAAAGAATCTGAACTTTCTCCAGTTTCTTTTTTCGGCCAAAGATAATGTATGTGTTTTACTCCGGTGGATAAAACAGAATTATTTATTTACCAGTAACTATCAGTCAGTAGCCATACTGAGCATCTTATCTAAGATTCCTGAACGTCCTGCTCACACCCAGCTGGAGGTGTAGCTACATCAAAATAACATTTTGCATGAATTCCTGTCTGGTTTTCGTAAACATGTCTCGACAGATACTTGTCTGATCCACTGGGCGAACTACATTATAACTAAATAAGCTCAAGGTAATTATGTCGGCATGGCACTGATTGATGTCCAAAAAGCATTCAACACAGTGGATCGTGACGTACTCCGTCATAAGGTTAAAGTTATGGGTGTTGGATCTGCAAACTGGTTTAAATCTTGCGTATCTAAAGGACATCAGCTTGTAAGTACAACTGGTATCTACTCGGATAATGAAAATGTTACCTGGGGGGTACCTTAGGGAGGTATCCTCACTGCTCTTGTTTTTTTTTTAATTTTTGTTACGTCAATGACATACAGATGAGTGTTACTTGTTAATTATTACTCTCTGCAGACGATTTAGCGTTACTACTGACTGGCAAAGATTCCAGTGAAATTGCTTCAATTTTAGACCATGGTAAATTATACAGTGAAACCTCCTTATAAGGACACTCAGATATCCAACATATTCATTATAATGACACAAGTTTTGAATGGCAAAAGTTCACCTTCTTTGTTGTTTGATTCATTTATCTGACATATTCAGTTATCTGACACATTTCTAAGGGAACAGATGGTGTCATTATAATGAGTTTTCACTGTACTTTGTATGCAGATCATCTTCCTGACAAATGTACCATCAGTATTAAAGATATTGCTGATGCGTTTGCCTCCTACTTTGTACCAATGTTTATAAGCTATGGCATTTCTCTTTGAGCATGTAGGACTACGCCGGCATTTGTTGCAGATTCCCCCACAATTATTGTCACAAAAGCACTTTGAAAGTGCCACGAAGCATATGATGCAGAAAAGATGAAGCGCTCTAAAACTGATTGTATGTATGTGACGTTTACTGCAAAATAGGTCTTTAATCTCAATATCTGGAAACAATTTTGAGGCACAAATTTCCATTTTACATCATTATCACTAAACTAACGTTTTACCCAATTAAATGTGCAGGCTACAACGTTATTATGAAAGTGAATCAATTTAAGCCTGCCTTGAGAAATATTTTGATGTTTAACTGTATTTGTAACTTTTGGTACAAATTTTTTCAATTTGACTTACATTAATTAGCATATGCTTGTTGAAATTGCTTAACAAATGTTTTGGTAACATAAAAATCATAGAGCCAGGTAAAGTAGCCTAGAAACTGCAAGACTCCCCACAACTTTGTTTTTACCAATATATGACCAATTTGGAGTCATCTAAAGTTTTAAAATTTCTTTGATTGATGGAATCTCTCGTCAATTTTACAAGAGTCATGACACTTGCATCATTATGAAAAATGACATGTAAAGTAGTGAACTGACCACTTTGCCAGACGACTTGTAAATCCCAGTCTTCAAGAAATCTCTGAAGCCCCTACCATGAATCTTCTGTTTTCTGCACATTACTCTTTAGTCCCGACCATTTTCTGAAGTTAATCTGAAGTGAGAAAACAAATTGTTTGTGTAAAATAATACATTACCTACCCATTACATTTGGTATATGATCTCTCTGGGCATCAATACTCCAAAACTTTATTCCATGAGAAACCATTTCTCCTTTCTCTGGACCGATGACCTCCCTGTACCATACTGGACCTCCAGTATTGACCCAGAACATCAGTTTCTCTCTTTTGACTACTTTGTAATCGATGACAGTTTCTACTCTGGGCCAATAATTCTGTGGTTTTGACTCTCAGCATTTTTATTATCTCATGAATTGTGCCTGGGTTTTTTTGGTACTTATGGAGTAGTGCAACATTGCATATATGTCTAGAGTTCCATAGGGTGCTTTTTTTTTCATTCATGAGTTGAACTTTGGTGGTGTGGTTTCCACTTAGTTGTTAACATCAATATGGCCTCTCATGATGGCTTTTGTTGAAGGGGCACCAGAGTACAGGCTGCTGCATGGCATCCATTAGGGTTACAAAATGCTCCAAGGTAGCCCTTGCAACATCTGTATTCAGTGGTCACAGGGTCACTGGGATAAAGTCACAAGGGGAGAATTCAAGTCAGAATAGAAGAGGAAAAGAAAGATCCTCACCCCTGCCCCAGCTACAGCCTTGTTGTCAGCTATGAGACCAGTAAGTGTTGGCAACAACCTGAATCCCAGTATCAGTTGTATGGAACAATCATCCATGGGACTAGTCCCTGATACCAACACTGGTGATTCTTTGCCATCCATCATGGAACCTTTATGTAATGTGACTGCACCAACACTACCCACCACCACAACAGATATATGGGGAACCACTTTCTAGTGCCTTTGATACATCTGTATCATCAAGGTTCATTTTCTCCTTCAATAACCCATCAAATAATTATCCGAGGCTGAGCTGAGGCACAGTTTAATGGGTAAGAGAGTTCACTCACTGATTCTGTTCCCTCTTTCATCTGAGGAGCATTCACCACTAAGGAACCCTCCACCAATATGGGAAAGTTAACCATCCAATATTGTTTTGGCTCCCAATCTGCAGAAACGTATGTGTATGTGTATGCTGGCATTCACAACCATGCTTCCTTTCTTCTGTGCACACAGAACCAGAAGAATCAGAAGAGGAAGAGTCTTTTCTGTGAGGCAGGTCGTGTATATGGAGTCAGAGCATATCCTTCAGCAACATCAACAACTCCACCCAAGAGGACACATGCGGACTCCAATTGCAAGGACACAGATGGGCTATCAGCTTGTGCTGTAATGGTCTACAACATGCAGTAGAACCTGTCAATGAGCCCACCTATGCTAAGTGCCCACCTGTGCAAAAGGACCAGTATCAACATCCCCATTATCATATTTTAGTTTAATTTCACCTGTCTTAAGGCACCACCTGTCAGAAAGGACCATTTTTCAGGTGCGGTGGCTGTCCCTTATGACAGGTTCCACTGTACATTTAATAGCTGACCATTTCTCAAGCCCTCTAGGTCCGAGGTTGCCAAAGAAGGTACTTCACACACTGCAGAAGTTTAATATCTGACCATTTCTCGAGCCCTCTGGCCTGAGGTTGCCAAAGAAGGTACTTCACACACTGCAGAAGCCTACATCGTAAAGGTCAGAAAAGTAAACAAGGGGCAATTTCCGTCTCTACTTACATAAAAGAGCAGACCAAAGCAATGTCAAAATTACTGGTTTAAACATATTTTTATTTCAAACACAATTGGGAAACAGCCATAGCCTATATGAATCCCCTTCAAAATTATTGGAGTCCTTGACAGCCAGTCCAGTTACTCATCATCCAACAGCCATTGTTCACTGAGAGATTCCAACAAGTGTGAGCCTGGTTGTTACATTATGCAGACTGATATCACTGAAGATAGGCATATTTTAAATTTGTGCAAATTGTGGTTACTTTTTTTACTTTTCCAAGTTAGGCCCGCCTGCTTTGTCAAACTCTCCCATTCGATTTCCTGTTTCAAAGAAGACAGGATCACAATTGAACTTAGAGACAGCAGTGCTGTTTTTTTTTCCTAGAGAAAGGGGTTGTACAGAGAGTTCTAAACCCACAGTTGTTGAGTTTTTACAGTTGCCTCTTAGTAGTTCCAAAGAAAGAGGGGGGAGGCCAGTGATAGATCTCCCCTGACTCAAGTTCAAAAGGGCAACATCGGCTTCCATAGCACCTGTGTCACACAGACTTTTTTGTCACAAGGGACCAACAAATTGCCAACCTTCACTTCACTGATTAAAAACATGGGCAGTGAACACTCTCTCCATAGGTTAAAAGAACACATGGGAATTCACTTATGCTCCAACTTCCTTGATCCTGGGAGTTCTGAAGGAGGACAAGGGGGAAAAATGGTGGCCCAAGAGACCATGGGAATGGGGTTTCTTGAACTCAATCTGGAGCCTCCCCATGCTCCCCCCCCCCCTAATTTCTATTGCAACAACCCAGGTTTGGCACATTTCACCAAACTCCAGCTGTTCTTCATCTCAGGTGACTGAGTTACCAGAGGGAATCTCTGCACCACTTTAATGAAAGTGTCTGATTCAGTATCAGTAGTTCTCGATAGTCTCCTCTCGCAGTTTTTGAACCAAATTCTATGGATTTGCTTTGGTTAGAATATCTGTCTTACAGGACAATCTTTTTGGTCATGGTGGCCTCCAGGGCCAGAAGAGGTGAAGTTCACACTCTTGACCATTGAACGTTAGGTTGGTCAGAGGACCACATGGAGGTGTTTTGAAACCTAACCCCTTGTAAACAAGTGACAAGCATGCTCCTGATCATCCAATTGCTACTTTTGTGGGCCTTCAATCAGGGCTGTCTATTGGATCAACAGGATTCTTACAGATTGCTTTGTCCAATCAGAGTGCTTAAGCTCTTTTTAAAAAGAACAAATCCCTTCAGGAAAGGTAGGTGCCCTTTATTTCTACCTCTTAAGAAAAATACTTCACTTTTGGCAGATTATCTAAGCATTTGTGTGAACACTGTCTCTGGGTGGGTTACTAATACAATTAAGTTGGCATATTTGAGGGCAGAGAAGATCTCAGAGCTTCAACAGTTGCATCTGATTGGAGCTCATGAGGTCAAAGTCATTGCCTGTACTTGAGATGCCTTTACGAAGGTTGCATTTGGCAACTTAATGTTGGCATACAGCTGGTGATCACACAATACTTTTGCTGTTAATTTTTATCTGAGGGATCTGTCCTATGTTGAGGGGCAACTTTTGGCTCTTAGCAACATACCCACTCCCACAATGTGTAGGACATGATTTATCTCATTGTGTTGTGGCCGCCACTTGTTTGTTAGTTCAATTCCTTTATCCTTATAGGGGACCTGTTTTCTCGAGTGGAGTATTTTGACAAATAATTCCTCTGTCCTGGAGATAGAATGATCTCCCTCCTCCACTCAGTTAATGCATCTACCAAAGGTAGTGGATAGGTAATGTGTCTAACACAAATCTGATAAATTTATTATAATTTCTACATTCATTAGTGATACTTACCTATCCACTGCACACCAGCACACCCAGCCAACTCCACATTAGATCATTCTGTGGTTAGCATGTCATGAATAACTGATGTCATTGGTTGATACTGGGAGCCACGTTTGGTGCTGGAAGTTAATCCATTAGAAGGCACACTGTTGACCTCCAGTCCACAGGAAGGGGCAACAGTTTCTGGTGAGGTGAAGTTTTGGTGTGGTGTGGTGTGGTGTGGTGTGGTTTGAGAGATTACCTATCAAATGTAGTGGAAGGGTAAGTATTACAAACGAATTATAACAAATTTCTCGGTTTTGAAGACTGCTGACTTTTAACCAAACATGTTGAATCATCTACTAGCTGACTGATTTTAACTTCATTCTCACCAAATTTTAATGTTCATGTTCTCGTTTGTTAGTGCCATCATTGCAAAAGGCCAAAACACAAGAACAACCCAAAAATGGAGCAAGGAGTCACCCCTAAACAGCCGGAATATCTCAGAAATGTTCCCATTATAAACCCCTTAACTACATACTTCAGCATAAATTATGCGTACTCACTTGCAAAGCTCGTCACTGAATCCAAACACATTAATAACTTGATATATGTAAGGCCACTCAATAGTATCTAACGCCTTCTCAAAGTCTTAGGAGGAGTAGACCAGTTAGATCATGAATTTTATGACATGTATTATATCTCCTTTGAGGGTAATATTTTCACTCATGAGTGTTTCTCGGATATAACCAGTCTGATCTTAAATGATTAAATATGGAATAGTTCATAAAAACATTACCATATTCATAAATGTCAACCCAATAATGAGAGGAAAGTTGAATACGACAAAAGGTACAGATTTAAGAACTATAATATCAATATGCATCGTCCAATACCGATGTGAAGAAATAGATTTCACTCCTGCCTTGAGACAAGCAGTCACCTGTAAAAGGCAACTGGCGGTTTTGATCTGGGTATCTAAACCTTTAAACTATTTTTCATTGACTATAGATATTAGTTTTTTCCCAAACATTTTGGCCTAATCACTTAAAACCCAAAACTTATTACTTGCGCCAAAGATAAAAAGAGACATGGTAGGCCTGCAACTTTTTGGTATTCCAGACTTAACAGTCAGCTGAGGTGACAGCAAAAGAAAGAAGTAGGTCTACATCGGTTTTGTGACATTAATGAATCTGGAACACTACAAAGATGCTCTACCTTCATCAGAACAAGGAGTCGGAGAACAGATCCCACAGCACAACAAAGCCAATGAAATATTTATCAAGACGTTCAGAAAAACATTTCCCATACACATTAATGTAAGCCCAACAATGACTACAAAGTTTAATGCAGCGAAAGGTAGAGATTTAAGAATTACCAAAATATCAACATGCATCTTCCAATAGCAACGTGAAGAAATAAAATTTCATTCCTGGACTTTTTGAAGTCATAGGACTAAGATCTTCGTTATAATTTTGTTACCCATATTTAAAAAAAGATTATGGTCATCATTTTTTGACCTATTCGAGACTTGTCCTTTATAGAAATGAGAGGGAGGATTCATCTACGCAGATTGTGGACAGCGGATCAGCGCATCATGTACACTGTCAAATACCAACTGTTGGATGTTGGGCCAGAGCACTATATAAAATCAGGTGTGAAACCATCTGACCCAGGACTTTTTTCATTTTTGTACAAAGCAAGGACTATGCGACATGTGAGAAGGTTGTACACGTGTGATATAGCCTGTGACATAAACAGAGTAGACACTTCACTGAGCATGCGCGCCACATAGATGCTGACTTTGGTTATTACCATACAGCTTTGCAAACACTACACAAGGTATAATGCGCGCATGAGCATCCCGTTACAAGTTATACAGCCAAATGGTCCACAGAGCACTTTAAACATAAGTATATATTTACGGCGTTTGTTTATTTTATGGTGTCTAGAAACATAAGGGAGCCTGGTGATTCATATTCTAATTCCCTGAGTCGTTCAAATGTAACATGAGAGTACGTGACATATCCAGACGTTGGACTGAGCGTTATCAATTTGTTCATAGCTGTATCGGCACTGTACGAATCATTACAGCAAGTGTCTGAGCTAAAACTGATACAATTAATTTTGTGAATCTTCGATAATGATTTGACTGGTACCATCTGGAGAGCATTGTTGAATGTACAAATCAACTCCTCGCTCGGCCCTTGACTTCAGGCAGGAGTGGGTGGTCCTCATTTCCGATGTAAAAAGTTGTCTCAAACGAGTTCCATATTTACATGAAAGATATGAAGGAGTACTAAACAAATCACATTTTTACATACTAAAAATAGAAACTATGAAAGATTACATTACATTTCGTTGTTAAGAAACCCGATTTTTATATCTTACTGGCTTAGTAAGGTTAAGGTAAATGATGCACAAGGCAGTTAAGGGAATAACATACGTTATGAGGTCAAAAATTGACCTTTTCGTGATAGTGTACATGATATGCTGAAAGTAATAGACTTCCATGTACCCGACTGTTATACCAACACAAATTAAGGGTACGGTCACTTTGGTAACTCTTGTTTGTTTTTCCTGATGTGTAAAACAGCAAGGTGACAGAATCATAAACTTTTGCTGGTCGCGCAACACCAGAAAAAATAGCGATTGCATGTCAGGAGGAACAACCATCGACTCGACAATAAAACACGAGTTTATTAAAGTATCCAACATAATCTTTAGCATGGGCCTATGGTGAGAGCAATTTACTGATACCACTGGATACTTTATCCCATGTTTGAAAATATTGATATTCCGTTGGGCCGCACAGTTAGGCCCTCTGTTGTCGTAAGCAAATAAAAAAAAGTAAAAAATAATGGTCTGGGTCCTACTTCGAATTTGACTCCCATTTAATGGACAGGCCAAAAAAGGGTTCCTAACTCACAAATGCTAACACGGACGCCGAATAGCACCATTTGTTTGGGAACACGACATCTCAGGACCTGCTGCCCAGTCCAATTTAACTCCTTGGAAACCTGACACAATTTCTTCACATGATTGCATTTAGGTAATGTGGACATAATTTTCATGCTCACAGGAGCCATCTGTGTGTGCAGAGGTTGACCCATCAGTCCATGCTTTTCCCCAAAGTGTCTGTAGTTTATACTTGCAGGTATTATGGTTATGTCTTCACTGAGACACTGAACGTGATGGTCTCCAAAATAAGAGGGGAGCGCAATTCCAGTCAAAGGGGGATTAAATTTCTGCTATTGAACCAGAAGACTTAAGGTATGCACAAATAATGTTGCCCGTTCATTTGAAACTTATTAGTATTTTATTGTGGTTTTATCACTGGACAGGTTGACAAAGCATTAACCCTTAAAGTGCCAATCACGGCTATAGTCGTTTTCCTCATTACCGTTCAACATATAACAGTTAAAAAATTCAAATTCCTCATAAAGAAACCTTTCATTCAAATACCAGCAAGCCTACTCTAAAGCAAAAAGTAGTCTTTTTCAACAGCTTTCCCCGGGGCACTTTGTGCACACTGCGCGCAAAGTGTCCCCCGGAAAGCTGTTGACTGTTGACTTTAACCAATTATCTCTCGATGTTAATTGATGAAAGATAAACATCTCAGAAAAAATAATACAAAACAAAGAGACACGCAACTTTTAAAACCACATTGGAAACGAGGACAATAAAATAGACCATTTTTAAGCTTGCATGAAAGGTCAGGACTTCACCATCTGAGCACATGTGTTGTAAAAACAGACACATCAAATATCCTATAGAACGGTCCCCTTAATGAGAAGGCATGGGTATACTTGGTGCTTTCTCCTTTTATGATCGACACAATCTTAAATACGGAAGCTTATTAGCGCCAAGGAGAAAAAAATATGTGTACTACGTACGAGATAAATCTCATACGTAGTTTAATGAATCGATAATTCTTCCTGAATTATGTGCTGTATCTGTCTGCACATATACATATTACATGTACATCTATTTTTCAGATGAAACAGGGAGGGCCTGAAGGAAATCATTGCGCCACCAGAAATACCGACGTAGACCAACATGAGCTGCTGGTTTCACCCAACCATGTCAGGATGACGTTAACGAGACTGCGACTATCATCACACAGGTTAAGGTTTGTCATTGGCTACTGGGCGGTCACTCTTCAGGTCAAAGCAGTATGGGTGCGGTCCCGGTCAAGAAGAAGCCCGCGTAGTTCAGAGGTGTCCTCTGGTGGAGCACATCAAAAGAAAATGTGAATGATATTCATCAGTGTATGAATACTGTAGTAAGTACAGAGAAGAGTGAGTTCAAGATGATCCATAAAATTCTTGTGTGTTTCGAATGATTGATTCGATGTATATATATATATATATATATATATATATATATATATATATATATATATATATATATATATATATATATATATACATATATATATACATACATATATGCATATATATATACATGTATATATACATATATATATATATATATATATAATATATATATATATATATATATATATATATATATATATATATATATGCTTTTGTGGTCCACAGTTGCTAACAGCTACTACACCTGCAACAGCATGGGTTTTGAGTTAGTCCAGTGTCCAACAAAATATGATGAATATCTCTACACTTTACAAACACACGCGCGCGCTCGATATGCTTGTTCCATGTTGTACTCGGTTGGGACTTGTTGTACATATATCATCTGTTTATATTATCTATGTTAGAAAACAGATAAGGCACCAATCAGCTCATCTTTCTACATTTTCACCGTTGTAAAACATACATAATTGACATTGGAAGTATTATTAAACAACACGTATATTTCTGTTTCATTCCACCTCAATCGACATGCCCTTAGAGAACACCGGAAAAAAACCTCTCTACATACATCTGTTTTACCTTTTATTTTTTTTTTTTTTTTTTGAGGGGGGGGGTCAGCCACTCTCATATTCTGATAGAGAATTGGTTCCCAGACATGACACAAATAATGACAAGAGTTATGCAACAAAAGACGAGTACTCCGTGCTTACGTCTTGATATGAACACCCAGCTACCTTATCTGTATACATGAAGAAAACTGGTGTTAGCGTTGCATGCAGCCTATCAGTACATGGTAGCGCTGTAGATAACGCTGCTAATAAGATATGTGGAATAATATATATGCTATGTCACTTGTGACGCGAAGGGTCACGTGGGGGTGTAGTCAGACTTTTCCTGAACATTTTCTAATTTTCTCAGTCTCTTTTTGTCACACTTTTCCTTTCCCGTGAAGCTGAGTGCAAGTAGATATGCAATAAAAAGCAAATTTCTTTCTGTTGCGATATTTTATGAGTTCAACTGTAGAATGCTTGTCTCAGTTTATGAAATACCTTCTGTTTGTTCCGGTGATTAAGTCATCCCGGGTTGAAAGTTCCTATTTTCAGTGACCTCACGACGGGTGCGCCATGCAGTGAAACCATTTGTCAAATTTTTCAATCGTTTGTGTGATTGACATCTAGTCAGCTTTATTGACGGACTAGCGTAGGTAAGAGATTCTCTTTTAGTTACATGAAATGTTCTTGCCTCGTAAAAGACAAACTCATCTTTTTATGCTGGTGTTGGCCCTCCGTTGTTTTAGCATGCTGATAAACTACAATATATTGCGCCTATATCGTTATAGGAATTTGACAAGGGTCTTAACTTTATACGTCAGACTTTCCAATGCGAGAATCGTGATTTGTATGTACCAAAAGAAAGACGTAGACGACTTTGTAAAACATCAGGCAACTTAAAGAATGTTCGGCATTTTCAACGCGCAACAAAAATTTTTCTTACATGTGTCCTCTGTGACTTCAAGGTCAAAGTAAATTGACTGATTATAGATTTTTTAAACGTTGTCGTTGTCTTCCCGAGATCTGCAAAAAAGCTGTTTATATTTATGTTTGGTTTTGACTAATCTGTGTTGCAATGATAAGTGGAACTTGAAGCTGGTCACAGATCAGGCGGGAAATATGTGCGGCTCAACCATTAAGGTGTAGAAAAGATGGTTTGTAATATACGGGAAGCAGTCAGAATTGTTAGTTTGTTGTGTCTGTTGCTTAATGTATGGACAAAAACTGAAGTCAAGAGGAGTATGTGTATATCAAAAGAAACAAACAGCTAGACAATTAAGAGTAATTATGGGTGGATCTATCTTTACTACTTTCCGATTTGCCAGTTTGATGATCTTTGGAAATACAGTATATCACATTACAACTGCACTGGGAGCTTGTGAAAATTATTGATACGAAGCGGCGAATTGCAGTTAACACGCATGAATAGGAAATGTATATAGTATAGGGAACTGAAAGGCGATTTGATATATACTTGAATCGATCGTATTAAGAAATGAGCTTGTTTCCGTACATTAAGGCCACCCTGTTTTGTTGTACTATCATACGGTCTACCTAGCATTCCGACACAGTTTCAAACTAGGTTCATGTCGGACCTTCCCCTGCCAGTGCCGGCAAGTAATCCGTACAGTCAATCTATACTGCGACTAAGTGCAACTGATAAAGTAGGAGTGATAACTTTGTTGACTGTTGCCAGATAGCGCAACCCATCGACACACAGAGGAAAAATTGCTGTCCAGTTCCGAGAGACCAAAACGTATATTGTGAAAAAGATATATAGTTGAGCACAACCAAGTGCTTCTGCATAAATGTATTAAAGAAAATAAAATCTTTTCAATACTTTTTTTTCATTTTAACTATATCCTCGCGAAAAAAATTGTTCAAGTCATGCATGAATTTGATGTAGAATTGGAAAGACTGTCAAGGTGGAAAGTTACATCAAAATGAGAATTTTCTCAAAACTGAATTATAAATAGACTGACAGGTGTATACATGTGAAATATTTTACCCACTTTACTGATCACTTTTCAAAATATTATTTGCTAAAGAGACCTTGATATTTGGGCTTCCTGATGAAGCTGTACATACAGACAACTTTATTTGCAACGGAGTTTTCTACAAAGTTTCTTTTGACTTATAAATTGCTACCAAAGTCAAAGGTGTATACTTGTAAAATATTTTACCCAACGTTACAATTACTTTGAATAATGATATTATCTGTCAACGAGACTTTATGATTTTGGCTTCCTAGTGAAGTTGTGTGCATACAAAGTAGTTTTCGAAGACAGTTTTTTCAGCTACTCCCCTTTTTTCAACTATTTGGATATATTTATGCCAATTTAAAGACGCTGCTACTGTGGCAGAAAATCTTGTAGTATCATAAATTATGCAACTATTCTGTAAACCTAGGTGACAAAAGGAGTGATATGTTATAAACCTGCTTGAAAATCGTGAATGAATGAAACTTTATCAACTGCACCACACATATACAACTGTAGTAATTTGTTAACACACAATACATACGCACAAAAGTTATAAAACCGGACCATACATTACGAAAGCGTATATATCATATATATCAAACACACACTTACAAAATCATAAAAAAACTACAATTAAACCAATACTAAAAACCTCTATCTATTT